>JAJHSJ010001307.1:0-53870 GCA_021015155.1 Magnolia officinalis | reverse complement strand
GCCCTGGTTCGGTGATCCTATGAATAGGTTGGATTTCAAAAAAAAAAAAACATTACAGTGGGCCCTTAGGTCTGTGTTACCGCATCAACAGATGGATAGGAAAATAAATATTTTGGGGGCTCTTGCCACATGGTCTTATCAACAGGTAGATGGAAATAAATAATATGGTGGGGTCCCCTACTCATGTGATCTTATCAACAGATTGGATAGGAAAATATACATTATGGTGGGCTTCACATGCGACCCACTTGGATGTATATGGGCTCATGTACTTAGGCCCATCTCGATGTATTTTTAGGCCTATTGTTAAGGCCCACTTTGATACTTATGGGCCCATGTATGTAGGCCATCTTGATGTACTTATGGGCCCGTTGTTGGGGCCTACCTTGATATATATATAGGCCCACGTCATGAGGCCCATTTGAGGTATTTGTGGCCTATTGTTGAGGCCCACTTTGATATGTATATGGCCTATGTGATTAGGCCCGTTTGATTCACATAAAGCCTATGTGATTAGGCTCATTTTAATACATTCTCAAGGCCCATGGATGATGGCCAATTGCAATGACCTAAGGCCCATTGGTGAGGTTCATTGAGGTGGCCCACTTGATGAATATAAGGCCTATGAGATACGGCCCATTTGATGTATTTAGGGCCGGATGTGGAGTGTACTAAGGCACATTGCAATGTGTGATTCCGCCATGATTTATTTAATGGTATTTGAGGTGAGCCGAGCCTTGGGGACAATGTTGGTTTGACGTCCACATTGTACGAGTAATGTTGGTTCGATGTCCACATTATAACTCTCCCTAAGGCCACTGATAGGCCCGTATCTGTTTCATGTAGGCCATCTAGGCCCATCTTCATTGAGAGGATAGTTTATTGCTTTATAACATGTTTAGCACAGCCCATGATTCATGATCATACGCATCATATGTATGCTTGAGATGAGGAGTGTCTGATCATAACATATGCCTTCGGGCAGACTGTTTACAGGCTCCCTGATAGGCGGAGTTGCCCTACATGAGCGCGTGCTTCATGCAAGATGATTGCATGATTGGTAGTATGGTTCATGCATTTGCATCTGTGTGATTGTGATATGCCCTAGCGACATCTCCACAGATATATCGTGGGTGGCTGGTTGGATACCGGAAAAATCTTCTTCTAAGCAATTGGGTGCCATAGATGTCCCTGGGTGAGAGTCCCTGAACCCGATGGTACCAGAGGATGACTCCAACGTCGAGACCGAGTGGATATACGAGCGCACGAGGCCGAATACCATGAGGCCGCGTCTCCCACTGTGACGTGGTCGGTTGGAAAGGGGTGTGGCCTACTCGCCCGAGAGTAGGGGGCATTTCTAGGCTGAGTTTAACCAGCTCGGAAATGGGTTCGCTATCGACGTGCCGGATAGGTATTGGCTGACTATGGCCAGGCGGATAGTGAGGTTTTCTTACGCTCACTTGGGACTGTGCTGCTTGGAGAGAGGACAGTGTGCCATTTGGGAGTGTACTAAACCCGGTGATTATCCAGACTGAGAACTGTATTGACATGAGGATTAGATGAGGATTGGCATGCTTGAGCTGCTGCATCTTGCATCGCATGGTCTTGGTATGGCGATTGATTCATATTTGTACTATATATGTAACGACCTGAAAATTTCCGTACATTGGGCCGAGTACCACCTCGACCAGAAATCACATAGGGTTGAATCCTTTAGAAATTTAACAAAGTTAACTAAGTACTAAACTCGGTAAATCATGAATCCGTTGGGATCGCTTTAAATACGATCTGCAAGACCCAAACTTGCAGAATTGGTGACTCTAGGTTATCCTAAAGTCTAGAGCCAAACTCATTACCCGTCTGCTCTCGGGACTGAAACGAAACTTCGTATGAGGTCTAGATCGCACATCGGGAGTCCGATTAACACGAAGCTAAGGAACCAGGACCGCCCACTGGGCTTGACAATCATCTCAAAAATCAGATGATTCCGATGTCCCACGGCCATTATTTTCACTCCGGAGCGAGGGAGTGTGAAAAACACTATTTCCATCCAAAAGAAAATATCTGGAATAGTGATCTGGCACCTTTCGGTTGCGCGTCAGTATTAAGCAACCTGACCGTCGGAATCAGACCAAATTACACCCTCGGATTAAGAAAAATTTCAGGAACATTTACATGTACTCAGAAATTCTGATCGTGGCCCACGGACCGTTGAACTGAAAGTGGTCCGCCACGTGCGATCTAGGAATCCGATCGAGCCGAAAACGTAATCCCACGTAGATCCTCAGAGGGTGAGCTTAAGTCTGACGTTTGGCTCAAAGAGGGCTACCAGAACACCCCTTTGAGCTTGGAAAGTGGCGAACTGCCTATATATGCAGCCACCCTTGAACCTAAGTCTATTTTGGTTATGTTCTAGGCTATAAAGGGGCTTAGAACAGCCCCTCTCACAGCCATACGAATTTGGGTTCCAAACCCTAAGAGAAAAAGAGAGAAAAGAGAGAGAAACTTGTGGAGATCAAGGCCGATCTTCCTCCTGCTGCTTCCACTTCTCCCACGGCCTACACCGCTCTATTCCAAGGGATTTCCCAGCGGTTTCCACCCCATTTGAAGGTAAGAAACCCTAACCCTAGGTCTGATTTGAGCCTGATTAGTGATAGGTTAAGGAAAGACTAATCGAATGCGCTTTTAGGCTAAGAAACTCCCGTATACGAAGCACCAACCCTCTTGCTGATTCATTGGAATTCCAAGGGCTGAGGTGAGGACTTTAAGCGTATAAGTTACGGTTTTCAACGCTTTCAATGTCAGATAATGATAGATTCATGATCTGCATACAAATGCACATGTACAAAGTGCTTTCCGTTTCCTGTTTCGATTAGCGATAAAGAATATGGAATTTTACATACTCTTGATATACGTAGAAATACCGTATACGTATTTTTGTGAGAAAATGTTTAACATGTTTATTTAATGTTTGATTATATCATGTGTGGATAAAATGCTAGTTTGGCGAAAGGGATCGCAAAAATACATGTTCATGTGTAAATGTCATATATGTGGAAATTGTGTATTCCAGAAATTCCGCATACGTATGGATTTTGGAAATATAATTGTGATGATTATTTGCCGTATGATTATGATATACACGGGAAAAATACTCTCGAGGCTTAGGGACAGCCCAATCACGAACTTGCCTAACATACGTCATGTATGTTGGAAAAGTGTATTCTAAGTGTTTGTATAAGTGCATGTATGTGTACATGTGTATGTACTAGTGCCTTAGATAGGCGCTGATATGGGTTTTCCAACTCCCTTAGAGACATGTAGGCCCCTCCATGCGGTGGTTCACCGCAACCACTTATTGTATTGCACACACAATTGTATCCCTATGGGGGTAGTGCTTTATTACATGCATTACAACATGCTTTGTAACATGCTTTACTTCATGTTTTACTTCATGCTTTATAACATGCTACTAACATGCTTGTATTGCTTGTTTATCATGCTTTACTTCACATGCTAATGATGAAACTGTTTGAGTTTGGGACTATGTATATAGTCCAAACACTCGGTACCAGACTTGTGATTGTGGCTGAGATTCATGTCGCCACAAAGGACGGGTCCGGCGAACCCGAGTCGTACTTCGGTTGGCGATAGTGGTTCGCCACGGAGTGCTTTTGCGCTCCATATCGCTCAACTTGTGGTGCGCTCGAGCTAGTCAGGCTCGCCAATTAAACCGAAGTGTAGTTGTGTGTTCACCCTGTTTGGTCGCTACTGCTTGAACCTAGGGTACCAAACTTACCAGTGGTGATTCCCGTTTAACCATGGTACCTAGATCCGCTAAGACGCATGAGCCGGGCATGGTGGTATGGGACACCGTGGTCGAGCTGTCGGCCTATGCTGGGGCCATGTGCCTCCCCGTAGTGACCATTGTGCAACTATCTCGTGAGCCGAATACGGTGGTATGAGACACTGTATTCGAGCTGTCAATACTTCGGCGAGAGCCGAGTACGGTGAGATCTGTGCTCGTGCTGACGGGCGACGAGTCCTCCGTGGTATCATCGAGTGTACTCTAAGTATCTGTAATTGGCCACGAGCCTTTCACAGCAACTAGAGTGTGAGTTGAGCCGAGTATGGTGAGACCTGTACTTGAACTGACGGCTAGTGATTGAGCCGAGTACGGTGAGACCTGTACTCGAGCTGACGGCCAGCAATTGAGCCGCATACGGTGAGATCTGTATCCGCGCTGACGGGTGACGAGCCCTTTGCGATGCCATCACTAAGCTTCTCAAACCATAAATCGTATGAGAATAACTAGGATTGACGACCCTAGAATGGATCATGTTGGGAATGATACAAGGGAGGTACCTTAGTTTCCCAATACTGCTGATTGAAATGGACTAATAATAACTTGGCAATCACGAGCATCATCGCACCGCATGTGCTTTGTAGATGTGGCGCACTGAGGGAGTTAAGCATTCGCGAACGTAAGATGATGTCGCTTGAGGGTGGTTTGGCAAGGGCATACGCATCATGTCATGTCATTTTGCATTTAACAAGAGTAGTTAGAAATGCTTGATTTGTACTGCTTTATCATTACTGCTTGGTTGATTTGATAACATGTTAACTTATGCATTATTGTTCCACTGAGTTAGCTACTCACTCCCACGTTACGGGACGGTGTTGTACACACCAACCAGACTCTGTCGCAGGGTTAGAGGGCGCCTTGGTTCAGGAGCCAGAGCCGACGTTGATGAGGACCAGGAGGAGTTCTCTTTCATGCAGTACTCTGACGGCTACGCTTAGGCCGGCTGCATCGCAGGATTCTCGGGGCCTCTTTTGAGGATGTATTTTAGGTTTTTGACTTACAGACATTACATGTATATTGGTGCTCAGCTAGTACTCATACTCTGGAGTTCAGAAAATTTTATTACTTTACATACTTGAATATAAAATTTCAGTCTTCTGCTGTTTTTAAATGCAATTGAACTGGAGTATGAATTACTGTTTGGTTTAATCTCATTCATGTTTATTGCGCTAACTCAGACAACATTTAACCGGCATTGTGTATGTTGCATAAGTGATGCGTTGGAACTCGGGAGTTGAGTTCATACTCGACCCCCGAATTTCAGGGCGTTACAATATAGCCTTGGTACGACTGGTTGCATTTACGTACTCATCAGCATGATTCCGCATTACTCCGGCATTGCATTTTGGCACGCTCATATTTCGCACACAACTACACCGCCCTCTAAGCTTTCTATAAGCTTATGCACGATTGATGCATACAGGGTGACGCCAGGACGCAGCTGTAGTTTCGCCGCAGTTAGTTGGCAGTTGGAGGTGCCGCCGAGCTTTTTTGGAGTTTTGATATTACCATTATCTTGTATTTCCTTTATACGCACTGTACTCAAAGTTTTTGTTCATAGTGGATTTTGTGATGTGTTCTTGTGTGTTATGTTCGTGGGGTTATGCTTGGTTATGCTCATTACAAATCAAAGGATTATCAGAAAATCCTCCTTGTAGCATCCTAGGATCGGAACCTGGTATATGGGTGCCGGGAGCCGAGAATGGGGTACTACGGAAGCTGTCGGTGTCGGATTCGGCGATCGAGAATCTTGTGAGCCTGGTCTCCTAGTTTGGGGCGTGACAATTACAATGTTCGGTGACATGTTCAATATGTTTGGCAAAATGCTCAAATGAGTATTGTACTTGGATTGTTTGTTAAATGCTTACATGATTATCACATGTATCCACATACTATATTTGAGTATGATTGGGACTACAAGGTAGTCCAGACAATCAGTAACGGTTCCCAATTGAGTGGCCGAACTAGTCTCACCACCTCAGATACGTTCGATGAATCTGAGTCGTACGACGATTGTCGACAGTGGTTAGGCCACGTGGAGTTTTTATGCGCTCCATGTCGATTAATTCAGCGTGCGCTCGTACCAAGCGAACTTGTCAAATAACCCGATTGACCTATTGTGTGTTTACCATGTATGGACACTACTGCTTGAATCCAAGGTACCACTTACCAATGTAAAGCCCGTTCAACCATGGTACCACGATCCACTAAGACTCATGAGTCGGGCATGGTGGTATGGGGCACCGTGGTCGAGCTGTCGGCCTACGCTGGGGTGACGAGCCTCCCCGTAGTGACCAGTGAGCAACCCAAACTCGTGAGCCGAATACGATGGTATGGGACATTGTATTCAAGCTGTCGGCCTACACCGGTGCAGCCTGGCTGCGGTCCCAGCGTGGGTTGGGGTGTACCGTCTGATTCGAACCCCCTTCGAAAATAGTGCTCCAGTTGGTAGGACGTTGGTGGAGTGACCTCGAGTATAATCAATTGAACTTGCCTATCGTATGTGATTAATTAGGATTGACGACCCTAGATGCATCCCCGTTGGGTTAATGATATAAATGGAGGTACCTTAGCTTCCCGAATCTGCTGTACGAATAAGCCTAATTAACTACTTAACTAACACGACCATGCACCGCATTGCATGTGCTTTAGCGAGAAAGTGCAAGTTTAGGAGGTTTACCATGTGCAACCGTGAGATGAAGTCGCTGAGGGAGTGCAGGCGAGGGCATGCATCATTTTCACATATCATCTCTGCATTAATAAGAGTAGCTAGGATTGTTTGATGTATTGCTTTATCATTACTGCTTGACTGAATTGATAATATATTAACCTTTGCTTTATAATTCCACTGAATTAGCTACTCATTCCCACCTGGGATGGTGTTTTAAAATGTCAACCAGACTCTGTTGTAGATGTAGGTAATGAAGGAGTTTATGCAGTTGAAATGGACGTCATGTATGAGGAGGAATTCTCCTATGTTCAGCTATTAGGCGGGTCTTCGTAGACCTTGTTCTGATTCGACGGGATTATAGGGTTACATGGATTAGTTGGATAGTTACACTTTGATATTTTGTAAATTTTGGAATCATACATGTATGTAATCAACCCTGTTACATTATCATACTCTGGAGGCAGATAACCGCTTACTTATCTCAATACATATATTTCAGTCTTCCGCTTGCCAAATTACATTATCTTTGGAGTATGATATGTTATTTTAGTGTAATCTCACTCATGTTTAATGCACTAATATTGACAACATTTAAACATCATTATCTATGTTGCATAAGTGATGTGTTGGAACTCGGGAGTTGAGCTTTGCTCGACCCCCGATTTTCAGGGCGTTACAGATTGTACCTACTCTCACCGAGTTTCTAACACACCTGAGAGTCCAATTGACGTAGGAGCAGCAGGGTCTTCTTCCACGGTGGGGACTAACGACTGGACGTGACCCTTGGCTAGGGTTAGACAGATCCTGAGCGTATCTGGCAGCTATAAAGGATCCCCACAAACTGCATCCTTCTTTGAATCTGATGGTCCAGGCCATTTTCAGATGAAAGGCCTTCATGACTTCGGACGACTTCCTGATACCGAGACCTCCTTCCTCACTGGGACAAGTAATGGTCTTCCAACTCTTCCAGTGTAGCTTCCTCTTGCCATTTGCCCAATCCCGAAAAGAAGTTTGCAAAGCATTTTTCCAGTGACGTTAGGACCTGAGACGGGAGATGGACAACTGCCATTGTGTGCACCGGGATACTCCTAAGAATGTGCTTAATCAATATAGTTTTGCCCGCCTCTAAAAGGTACCTAGCCTGCCACTCTCGAATTCGACTCTCAACTCTATCAATTAAAGGTTGGAAATCGCATGATTTTAACCTACCCACTGCCATTGGGACGCCAAGGTAGGTGAGCGTCGCCGATGACTTGGATATGCCGAGGAATCTCTCGATGAACCGAATTCTAGAGATAAAAGCTTGTTGGAACTGAAAACCGAACTCTTACGGAGGTTGATTGATTGCCCCAAAGTCGCTTGGTAGGCATCTAGAAAATCCTTGGATGCTCTAAGAGACGCCTTACCACCGTTCAGGAAGAGGAGTACCGTCTGCATACAGGAGATGAGATACCAATGGACACCCTCTCTTGAGCTTGAAGGGCTGGCAAAGGCCCTGCTCGACCAAGTTTTTAAGACCTCTACTTAGAACTTCAGCAAAAATGATGAACAGACTAGGAAACAGGGGGTCTCTTTGCCGAAGGTCGCGAGACGATTTGAAGAAACCAGTCGCTACGCCATTAACGAGCACGGACAACCAACAATTGTCCCAGCAGTTTTCGACCATTTCTACCCAATGCAGGCTGAGCACAAAATGAATCAAAACCTTCTTAAGGAAACCCCAATCCACCTTATCATATGCCTTCTCCATATCTAGCTTTAGTACGATGTTTCTGCCCCTAACCTTTCTATTATTCTTTATGAAAAGCTCCTGTGATAGAGCAATGTTTTCTGATATCGCTTTACCCTGGATGAAGGCCGCTTGTTCCGGCGAGATGATAGACAGGAGCACCTGACTCAACCTAGTAGTAAAGATTTCCGATAAAATCTTATAGAAGTAGTTATAAAGACTTATAAGGCGGAAGTCTGAGAATCTCTTGGGGGAGGATGTTTTGGAAATTAAACAAATAAGGGATGAGGTGACTGCTCTGGGCAGCTTCCCACATTGGAATAGATATATTACGGCCTTATGAAGGTCATTTCCAACAATATCCCAATAGCTGGAGAAGAGCGCCCCTGAGAACCCATCAGGCTCGGGAGCACCGTCATCTGGGATCACTTGGGCCGCACTATGAACCTCCTCGATGGAAGGGGGAGCTATAAGCATCACATTGTCTTCCTAGGAGACCAGCACTGGGATCACATCTAAAATCTGGAGATTGACTAAGCATTCCACTGCTGAGAGCTGCTTATGAAAATGCGCAACCACAACTTCTCTGATCTGGGCCGGATCTTCCAATAGTTGCCCCGAATATGATTCGATGTTACTTATCCATGCTCTTCTGTGCCTCACTAAAGCTACAACATGGAAGAAGTTAGTGTTCTTATCACCCTCTTCCAACCAGTTGATCCTAGATTTCTGCTTCCAAAATTTTTTTTGACTGAGTTCTAATTGCCTAAGGTTTGTTGAAGCTGCTACAAATCTGCTCTGGAGATCCACTTCTTGGTATAGACGAGCAGCAAGATTTTGCATTTCCTGCTTAATCTCGAGTAGAGTTTGCTCAGCCAGCCTGACTTGATTGAAGATGTTCCCGAAACACTTCTTGTTCCAGGTATTTAAAGCATGTTTAACAAATTTTAGTTTAGTAATAATATTGAAAATAGGATGGTTAGAATCGAACTGGTTCCATGCCAACTTGACCACTTGCTGGAACGATTCATGACGGGTCCACTTTCTTTGGAATTTGAACGGTTTCAGCCCGCAAGCCGACTGAGGAGGGAACACTAGAAGTAGGGGAGCATGGTTTGAGTTGAGGTGAGGAAGGTGTTGCACTTGAAATAGAGGGAATGTGTTGGGCCAGTTTGCGTTGAGGAGGACCCTGTCCAGTCTTGCCCACACCTTGGCCAAACCAGCCTGGTTGTTGTTCCACATAAATCTACTCCTCAAAAAACCAGCATCAATCAAACCCACGTTATTAATTGCTTCCGAGAACTCCTTAGAGCTCGATTTATCTGGAACTCGACAACTTCTTCTTTTAAAGGCATTTACTGTTGCATTGAAATCGCCACACACTGCCCAAGGGCCCTGCACTGAAGTGGAGGATGTAACCAAGTCATTTTAAAGGATCCTTCTGTTACTCCTAACATAACTGACATAAACAAACGTGAGGTTAAAGGCTGGCAGGGTATTCTGTCCTGAAACTGCAATCGACAGAAATTGGCTAGACAAAGTTGTCACTGAGTAGGAGATATGGTCGGAGAAGAACACCCAAATCTTCCCACTGTCATCCCCATTAGAGCAGGATGAATGGAAACCCAGGGATAGGCCCACCCCCACTCTCTTCTCATCTCTTAGCATTGGCTCTAGAATGGCCACAATCCCTAGATTATGACTTCTGATTAGTCTTCTAACCATTCTGATTGTACGCTGGTTGCCTATGGCTCGGGCATTCTACACTAGGATCTTATTCATCCATTACACATCTGGAATTGACGGCCCTTCGCTTGAGTCTATGAAGTCTGGACTCCCAATCTCCCTCAGAATAGTGAATCCGAGGCCTCCTTAGGATTTTGGTTGTCGTCTTCTCACTGGGGGAAAGAGGATGGGTAGACTTGGATTTCTCTGTCTTTTCCTGATTCTAGGCTGATTCCATTTTAGTCAAGTCTCTCGTAGAATGGTTGTGACCCATATCCATTCTATATGCATTGTGGGGGAAGATAACTAGAACCGGAGTTTGCTGATTTCTAGTGCAAGCTGCAACTAGATGTCTAGGAGATTCTGTCCCCTGATATACATTAGGACAGATGACTGATGAAAAAATGGGGAGAGTCAATTTCAAGACCTGTTCTGCAAAACCTGTTGTTGGATTGACTGGGCTGGACTCGAAGAGGAGATGTGTCTAGTGTAGCTGTATCAGGAGGCCTATCATCTGCAGGCACCTCTTGGAGACAATCTTGATCTTCGGATTGTGGCCCCTCAACAGTTAAGCGCTGGATATTCTTATTAAGAAGGGAGTTATCCAGGGATCTTCAACGTCTTGGAAACCTCACTTGAACATCCATATTTGTGTGAATTACCTTAGTCGAACTGTTTGGGATAGTCTTATCAGGTTGGCTATGTTCCTTGGGAATAAACAGAGAAGGACTGTCTGTAGGAGCTGCTGGAAAAATCTGAAGGGCCTCAATGTGGAGGGCCTCTTATTGAGGATGCCGATGACGAATCTGGAGCTGGAATGGGCTTTGCAAGAGATGTTGCCGGCCTTTGCCATGATAGTCTAACCTAGGATAAGCTAGGGAGCACTGAGTCTCGCTAGCCACAATAACCGCATTGGCCTCAAAAGAGGCATTGATACAAACAACTGGGGGTTATGGTTAGTTCTCCTCTGCTGAGTTTCTACAAACATCAGATAGGTGTGATGGACCTTCCATATCTACATTCCCATAAACACCTACCAAACAAAGTTGGGTGTGCTCGATTGAGTCCGATTCTACATTATCCATCGAAGTATTCTGGAATTTCCTTTCAACCCAGTCTCTAGTGCTCTCCGGGATGTTCGCTTCTCTGTTGGAGATGGAGCATACTACCGTAGGGGTCTCAGTATCAACAAAAGGTTCCATAATCGCGTATATTGGGAAGCATTTGATAGCAACTTGGAGTTTCAGGACCCTCTGCAGGTCAGCCCCTGCGTGTAGGACCACCTTGATACGGGCAAAGACCTGAAACAGACCATAGCTACTGATGGAGTCAATTTGGACAACCCTACCATAGAAGTTTCCTAGATCAAGGATGACTGACTCCATCCAAGCATGGGCAGGAATTCCGAATAGTCTGAGCCATGTACCTTCTCTGCCTAAGACCTCGTCTGGATTCCACTTGGTAACAGACACCAAGCCCATCTATTTATGGAGGGTCAGATCATTTAGAAAGTCTATGAGTTCTGATTTCGATTTGAGGGTAATAAAAAATTTGGTAGAAGAAGTTCTCGTGACCTCGATTGCAGAAGCAGCGAACATTGAAGCCCTAATGGAATCGATTAACCTCAATATTGATATTCTTGGACTTTTTGCAGTTCCAACTAGCCCTAGCTGAAGATCCTTCATTCTGGTAGCCATCGCACTCAGATTTGTTACTGTGGTGAACTCTGCATCCTGCTCTGTTTTATCTGCCTGTGTTTGAGGTTTCGCCATTACCACAGCTGCATAGGAAAATCCTGAGGACTGTTTGGGTGCCTGTTTCTCCTGGTAGTTAGGGTGTTTCTGGGTTGGGAGGGGATACTTAGGTTTAGCCCATCTAACTGAAACCACATGGCCGTTAATCCGTCGATCATTGAGTATTCTCATGGCCGCCCTCGCATCCTCCTCATATCTGTACCGGACAAATGCAAAACCTCTCGGTTTCTTTGTTCTCGGTAGAGTTGGGACATAAATATCTAGTAGTCTCCCATATCTCTTGAAGATTTCCAGCAGATCTTCGAAAGAGTAGTCAAAAGGCACATTGCCCACAAATAAACTGAAGCCAATGTTGAAGGGGATTGTATACGATTGGGGGTTTTGCACCGAGCCCCCTTGCAGATCGAGGGTAATCGACTCTATATGCATGGGGTTGGATCTTGTAAAAGGAGCTCCCCGGGAGGGAGATCTTTCTCTTCTTCTCCCTCGTGAATGCCCTCTCCAATCAGAATGGGATGGGAATCTGGAGCGAGCTTTGCTCCTATGATCCTTCCAAGCCCTTCATTTGGGCGAGGAAGGGATCCTAGCGCCGTTCATGCCCTAGCGCTCAACTCGCATCCGACCGAAATCTTTGTGTACGATTCCAATTCATATCTAACTCATTCTTTGGATCATAGCTTAAAATGAGTGTACAAAATGGATGGACAGTTTCAATCAGCTATATACGTAACGATGGGCTTTATAAACTATCACATGCTGTTTCTAATATATATATATATAATATATATATATGGTAAATTCGTGAATACGACTGTCCTTAAGAGTCAATTGATCGTTTTCAGGCCTTAACGACACTTTTCTTACCGTTACATTTAATCAAAGTCAACTAATCAGTTTTCTCACTAACTTTTAAATGGTAAACTAATTACTTTAAATAACTTAAAAATAGTCCGGTTTACAAATATTGACCAGAAGACAAACGGCCATCCCTGAATACATGGGGGTGAGCTATCATTGAAGTCTTGCCTAGCTAGAAGAATTTCATGAATGCTACCTACACGCGTACTTTTCCATTTGAAGACCCACCTTTATTTTTTTTTGAAAAAAGAAAGATAAGTGTGATGGACGATTGGCAGGGACTCATAGAGTGATTTAGAAATTGCACATAGAGCATACAACAAGTCAAATTAACAGTCCAAGTTATGGTACACAGCTTAGATTTACATTGCACTAAAAATCAACCTTATTTCATCATTTGATTATCAGATTGGAGACATTTATTGAACAGTTGAAACTGAAAAATATACAATGGTCCTATATATATATATTTCCATAAACCAGTGTCCATAAATTAGAAATTAGGATTGTTCAACCAATCTGATCTTGGGATTATGACTCTGCAGCAGTGGGCTGCACAATCTAATCGGTTTTATGTGTGTTAATATATATCATCATTTTTTAATGCCTGTGTATCAATTGTCAGCATGAGTATCATATAACACTTTTATTTTTCCAAAGAAGAGCAGTAGCTAGGGTTTTGAGTGCCTTGCAGGCGGAAAGGGTTTGGCTACGGTCGGTGCTCGGTGGGCCCCACTATGATGTATGTGTTTCATCCATTCCTTTCATCCTTTTTTACAAATCATTTTATTACAGATCATTTTAGGGCTTTATCCCAAAAATGAGAGAGATATAAATCTCAGGTACCACACCACAGGAAAACAATAGTGATTAGATATCCACCATTAAAATTCTCCCTATGAAGGGGAAAAGCAAAGATCAGCTTGATCCGAAACTTTTATGGACCTCAAAAAGTTTTTAATGGTGCTCATTCAACACTGCTTCCTGTAATGTGCTCCACTTGAGATTAGGATATACCTCATTTTTGGTATTATACAATAAAATAATCTGAAAATAGATGGACAGCATGGATGAAACACCTACATTATGGTGGGCCCACAGAGCACCGACCATCAGCGATTGGCTGGTGGCAGGGGGAGTAGCCAATCCGCTCCCAACCTTGGATTACACGCTTGTCAGAAATCCAGCCACTCATCAGGTAGTCATTTGGTAGGCACGCTGTCACGCGACATATAAAAAATCATGAGAGGATACTGATGAAGTGAACGACATGTGTTGACTTTGGAAAGTTCTATCCACTTTTTATTTTTCTAAAAAAGGTGACCAATGTTATTTCTAGTGCAGGGCGAATAATGGTAGCGCGCGGTGACGAAGTGTCAGCAACTGTGGACTGTAAACAGGACTATGATGGAGTACCCAACACAACACCCACTTGAACTGTGGATCTCTGTCACTTCTCGGCTCATGCCTTATAAATAAGTTTTGTGGAGCTGTAGAAGTTTTGGATCAAATGTAACATTTAATTTTTCTAGGCAACCATATAAATAAGTTTTTTTTTTTTTTTCTTCTTCAACACACGCACCCACACACCCCTACACACCCACGCCACAGTGGGATTTAACGACCTATGGATACTCAAACCTTTGTCCGGGTGTTGAAACTCATAAGAGTCTACCATATAAATAATTTAGATGACAAATAAATATCATGGTCGGCCTTGAGAAGGTTTTAAGGGTAAATGTAGTATCTTTGCTACCTCCTTTGGTTGAGCTTTGGATCTGTCTCCTTTTTGGGCTCATGCCCTAAATGATAGGAAAAAATGAACTATGGTGTGGGTAGATTTCAACGGTCAGCGTTATTATCCTTTATTATCCTTGTTGCTTCCCATGGTTGAAATGTGGATCTCTCTCTCTCTCTCTTTTTTTTTTTTAGATTTTTTGTTTTTTGTTCTTTGTTTTTGTGTTTATTTAATGGGCTAATGCCCTGACATTATATGGAAAATTGAACTGACGGTGTGTGCCGGGTTTCAGGCTTGGACTCAGTGATGACCCCTCCACCGCCAAGATCTCCACACTGGTCGGTGCTTTGGGCTCCAACATAATGCATGTGTATTATATCTACTCCATTTATCCATTTTACAAGCTCATTTTAGGAGACGAGGCTAAAAATAGGAACATCTAAGTTTAAGATGGACCTAGGTGGACCACACCATAGGAAACAATGGTTGATTGAACACACGCTGTTAGAAACTTCCTAATGCCCACTTAATGTTTCTTTTCCCTCCAACCGTTGATTAGGTGAAGCCGTGAAGGTAAAACACAATCATCATATTGATCGAAAACTTTTGTGGTCCACAAGTAATTTTTAATGGTGAGCATTCAATCACCACTGTTTCCTGTGTCCTGTTCTACAGGAGACTTGGATCTGCCTCATTTATGTGCTCATGCCCTGAAATGAACTGGGAAAATTGATGGGCGGCATCGATAACAAACACGTACACATAAATTATGGTAGGGTCCACAGTTTTTCCAGCAACCAGTCAGTACCGACATTGGTAATGGAGGCGTTACTACCGAATCTGAATCCTGCGTTCTACACTACACAATCCGAGTGCACCGTAACGTAGCGTGAAAGAGATGAAAATATGAAATTCTCGCGTTCTAGATTTGCAACGAGTGTGTCTGTACTTTAAAGTAAGAAAACAAAAGAAAATTAATGCATGTATTAAAAAGAGAATCGCACCTCAAGCTTGTAGTTGGAGCCATAGGTGGCCTCTTTGTGAGCTCATCATGACCATGGTAATAATCCTTGCCGTCCATTGACGTTGCTTCCATTCTCTTCCTAACAGCAGCAATTGCCACACGTGCCAACCCCATGAATGGGCTTCCCTCAGGCACATTGAGGTGGTAATAGCGCCTGCCCACGACGAAAACGGCTAACCCAATGACATTAGACGCCGCGCACAGACCAAACCCCAACCCCCAGCCTACATTGTCCTGAATATAGACAATGCCAGTCATGGCTGCAATGAAAGAGACACACGAGGTGAAGTAGAACCAATTGAAGAAACTATTCCGATCTTTGGGCTTATTGAACTGGTTAGCCCCCATGGTTGCTGTGGTGAACCGTGTCCCACCCATTCCAATCGACACCAATGTGATGCCAGAATACAGGATAGCGACTTGGGTTCTCGATGGTGGCTCACACGTCTGGGACCCGTTTGTACACAATGGAGGTCTCAAGGAATGGATCGTCGCCGTCAATGTTAATAGAATCATGCCCTGCATGTACACATTTTGATCAGGTATGCAGATGAAAATACAGATCGCTTTGTTTGTTAACCTTAGACGCTATGGCTCAATAAGCTTCTTGTTGTAATTGTCTCAAGTGTGTATACCATCCAACCAGTCAAAAGGTTGGTCCCACAGTGAAGAACAAGTAAGGCTACTCATCAAGTGGGCTACACCATTGAAAACAATGGAAAACCACCCAATTGGTCCAAAGTACACGTGGCCCACCTGATTTTTACATCACGTGAGCTAACCTATTGGAGGGTCTGATGATATGCCCAGAGGAGCAGATTGGGTGATTCTGCCATATTAAGATTTTCTTCCATGAGTCTAAGTTTTCTAACTTTTGAGGGCTCTTACTCATGCCTCGTTAGTAGACCCATGGGAGTTTCAATACGAGGTCATTAATTGGTTCCGGTACCTATTGTGGTGAAATCCTACATATGTGTGAATGTGTGTGAAAAAAAAAAAAAAAACCCTTTTTCAACTTTCGAAAACAAAAAACTAATAAGGTGCCAATATCACTTTGAAGATAACTAAATAACATGCCTTAAACTTATTTTTAAGTGTGTTTTTCTATGTTTCTGCTCTTCTATTCACCCATCCGATCTTTCTTTAACTCAATAGGTGGGCTGCAATATTAGAATTAGATAAATATCCTATAAAAATTTTACTAAATCATTTCTAGCTATCCATTTATTTCACGTACTACAACTCCCCTGACGACCAGACCACTTTGATTTTTATTTTATTTTATTTTATTTTATTTTATTATTATTTTTTTAAAAAAAATTTACCAGGGCATCCATACAAGGGGACTCACAAATCACTTGATGTATGGCTCAGATCTCATATTCACATGCATGATTGGACACACGAATTGGCATGCAAATGGATGGCCTAGTACACATGTATGGGCTTATTAAGACTCTAAGAGCAATAGCATGAAGGGTGAATCAAGTGATATGCTTGCATTTGGCACCTATTAGCTCACACTAAGTTGTCCAAATTGTCAAGCCTATGAAAAAGAGGATATTGTCTAAAAGAACAAACTAATGCACATACTTAATCTCTAATTTAGAGAAACTTGTATATATGTTAAATATAGATTATCGTCAATATTTTTACATTTCACCATCCAATAGATATAAAACAATTAATCATTTAACAAGTCAAATTAGTAACTTTTGGGTCACCCTTTAGACGGTTTAGATCGAGTTACATGTATGTGCCATATGAACAATTTCTTGTGCATGTGCATTAATATTAACCTTCTTACTTCAACAAAATATCAAAGTTTCTCTTGTAGCTTTTTTAATTCTTTAGAAATAATTAAGTAAAACAATTTGAATTTCATTTAACTAGTTAGTGTGTGGGCCCACCATGATGTTTGTATGCCATCTTGCCCATCTAGTAAGGTTATCCCACCATGAAAATGCGATGCTAAAAAATTAGGTTAATCCGACTATAAGATGTAGTGCACATGAATGTGGAGAGTTTTGGATGGTTATTCATTGTTTTTAATGATGTTTCCCACCTAATAATTGGATTAACTTGACTTTTGGGGCATCTCATTTTCATATACAACTTTGTTGGTTGGGTGAGATGCCATACAAAGACCATGGTAGGCCCTCTACACCAACTAGTTGGACATATAAGCAGTTGTTGTCTATGAGCATTTCTTAATATTTATATGCAAGACATTTCATACCAAATTTCTCATTTATTATTTCCTTTTTTGTAGGTCTTCCATCATTATCATATGAATATATTAAGTGATATTTTCTTGGTTAAATCATTCTCACTCTTCTATACCTAATGTATTAATGGGTGCGGGTGGCTTATTAAATGTTATTGATTTGTTGGTTGGAGTGTGAGAAGAGGCACCATAACTTCATTGATTTAGTATTATCAGGCAAGCGGCCCATCAAAATTGTTGATTTTGTTACTATCGATCCATTACTTAAGATTTTTTTTGAATTCTTTTGATTTTACAAGTTAATCATGAGAAGATGAGTTTTTATAGTAGATGCTATTTTGATCAATTAAAATTTTTTTTTTTCAACAATTGATCATATTTAAAATCAGAGAATTAGATTATGAAGGGTGTGATAGCTATATATGGATTCATCCATATATAGCTATAAGGATGCACTACTTTGATTATCATAAGGTGGCATTTTATGACTTGTCTACTTTTATTTCCAACTTCTCTTTTCCTCTTCTTTCTATTTTCAACACCCGCATATGTAGTTTTAGCCTAGCTAAAGCTAACTGTTGCAAGTTACTTGGGCATTGATTTTTTAGAAGTATTCACTTATTATTTAACTATTTAAAGTACTCTTTATTTAACTATAAATACTAATTTGTGTCAAAACTCAATTGAGTTTGTGAGTCAAATTTTCAAGTTTTGAACTACGGTATAAATATCATTACAAGATATAAAAGAAATAAATCAAGTATATCTTGGAGGTCAACTCTTCCTCAAAATACATACATACATACATACATACATGTATATATATGTGTACATACATACATACATACATACATACATACATATGTGTACACTATATATGTGTACACATATATATACATGTATGTATGAATGTATGTATGTATTTATATATGTATGCATGTATATTTGTGTGTGTATACATATGTATGTATATGTGTGTATGTATATACATATGTATGTATGTATATATGTATGTATACATGTATATATATGTGTACACACACCAGTGCACCATTTTGCACGGAACTCGTGCAAACTTTTTTGAGAACCTATTATACGTGATTTGACTCCAAAATCTGAACGGATCCACGTGAAGCAACACCACATGAAATGCCCAAGCCCAATTTTTACTTTGATCCAAAACTCTGGTGGGTCATGAAAAATGAAAATAGTTCCCTCCCTTGATTTGCATTTCTCTTTGCTATGACCAACTAGAATATTAGATGAGGGTGACAATTTGTCCCTTGGGATTTCATTGGATTCCGCATCACATGGATTGTTGGATTAGACGCCCATGACACGTGTGCAAAAGGTGCGCCACATGTGTAGGCGCACAGGTGATTATGACTCTATGTACATGTACACACAGGAAATATATATATATTATATATATATATATATAATATATATTATATATATATATATATATATATATTATATATATATATATATATATAGGTGATTATGACTCTATGTATATGTACACACACACGAAAAAGCATTCAAACTGAACCTAGGTTGAGTATCGTTCCAAAATGATGATGGGATGCCACAACAATGAGGCATATACAGTCATTAGGTAAGCCAATCCATAATAAGTAATTCCCAACCACCAAAAAAAAAAAACTTTCAAGTCGAGCTGATGACTGTATTTTTTTTTTTCTTTGTTACTGCTGCTATAGCTATTAGAGCTGTGCACAAGTCGAGCTTAATGTTTGGTTTGGCTTGTTTATGTGATGTTCTCTGTTCGAGCTTTACACAAGCCGATCTTCAAGTCTATCCCTACATTTAGAGCTTGGTTCGGTTTAGATTATACAAGTTTGAGCCTAGTTTGGTTTAGTCCAAATATCCAAGCTCTTCAAGTCTATCCCTACATTTAGAGCTTGGTTCGGTTTAGATTATACAAGTTTGAGCCTAGTTTGGTTTAGTCCAAATATCCAAGCTCAATCGAGTCAAGTTTGAACATGAAATACATTGTGGGTGTACTGTAATGTTTATTCACAATCCAAACGGCTGATAATGTCACACATAAGTAGATAAGGGTGATTGACCATGAAATACTGTGTAGGCCAGAAAACTTTTGGATCAAACTGATATTGAGACTGATTATTTCAATGGTGGCCATTCAATGATCAATGTTTCTGTGGTATGGCCCACCTGATATTTGGATTTACTTCATTTTTTGGCCTATACCATAAGATGACCTAAAAAAATGGATGGGTGGCCTGAACATGTATCACATACATTGAGCTGGACCTCACCATAGGAAAATAGTATTGATCTGATGTCCCCCAACAAGTTCGGATCTGTGTTGTCGTCTAACGAAGGTTTGGATCTCCCTTATTTTTTGTCTCATATTAAATGAGCTGAGAAATTTGATGGATGGATGGATAAAATACATAAATGTATATCTCAATGTACATGGTTGGACAAGAAACACAACTTTAAATATTGGGACGGTTAGGTGTGCAAGTGCTATCAAAGCTAAGATATTTGAAGGTGGAGCTGGATTCGTGCAAGTGCTATCAAAGTTAAGGGCCCGTTTGGACGGGTGGATGGCATGGATATCAAGGCAATGATGGTGTTGTCAGTGAATTGTCTTAAGATCCATGGGATTGCTATATCATGGGAGTCTGTTTGGTACGCTGGGCCAATCCTGGGATTAAACCTTCCCATCCCTTACCAATCCCTCGAACGAAACATGTCACAGGCAAATTTGAACAGATTAGGGTGGATTGGATGGGATTTAAAGGTAATGATGGTATTGTCTTGCCTTAAGATCTATGAGATTGCTATATCCTGGGATCAGATCACCTAGTCTCTTTGGCACGCCAGGCCAATCCCAGGATTTAACTTCCAATCCCTTCTAATACCATCCAATCCCTTCCAATCTGCCCGGCCAAACGGGCCCTAAGATATTTGAAGGTGGAGCTGGATTAGTTGACATTGACAAGCTATTTGGATGTTATCAATAACAGTGTAGTTTGGCAATGCAATATGATAATTATGAGAAATGCTCTGGTGCTCTCATGGTGCACTATGTCATAGTGCTCCTAATTGCATTGGGACACTTAGATATGCCAGTTGATCGATCTAGACCATCCATTAGGTCCAACATATATTTCGTAGCATACCATGAATACACATCACACCCATCTGACTATTTAACAATCTGATCAATAGCCTGTAATACGGATGGCCAAGATCATTTTCACAAAAATAGGTCGGGTCAAGAATTTGATCGATCTTGATGACCATCATAGATTGCTTAAGACTCTCGAAAGTCATTTTTTAAGGCAATCCTACGGCTTGATTGTAAAAGGATGGCGACAACAATAAGAACTACTTAGGGATGGATTAGCCCATATAATTAAAGCGATTTTTGATAAGTAACTCATGCAAAGTGTTATGGACTTAATAGACCGATCAGATCAATCGACTGGACTTTGCAAATGGCCAGATGCAACTAGGAGCGCTAATACTTTGGGAGAGCAATAGAGCATTTATCATTAATTATTAACGAAAAGGTCTCATGTCAAACCGGTTGGACCACGCTTTATGCTCCACCCAGCGGCAACTTCCAATCTTTCATGTAGGTGAGATATCCAATCCGTCCAATAGGTTGGGACCACCATGGTAATTTTCTTTTTAAAAACTCAGGCAAATAAATTCATTGATTTAACAACTTGTATTTCGATAATTAGCAATGGCTACTTATTGTTTCTTGGGTGTGTCCCAGTTGATAGGAAAGTGGGGATGATTTTTGCACCATGTGATCTTCATGATGGGAAAACTTATTGGAAGGGTTGGATCTTGTATTCAGTCAATATATTGGAGTTTATCAGGTGGGTGGGTCATTACATATGGTCAAATGGTTGGACTTGAGACCTTCTCATTATCAATTAATTAAGGGGATTAGTTTGAGAAGAGCCCACCAAAATATGAACAACTGTCCATAAACGTCAAATACTCCGATATCAGTATTGAAACCATTGAGATCATCCAATCCACCAAAAGTGGACAACCCCTTGAACGGCCAAACGTAGTCCAATTACTGTGACGTTGCAGGCTCTTAATAGACTCCGTTTTTTTTTTGGCGAGAGCTTGAACTCGAGACTTGGAAAGTGGCAGATGGTCACTTTGATCAAGTGATCTGGACTGTCCATTTGGTTGAGTCCAATCTTCATAGTCCTCCCAGCAAGCTCCACAGTAAAATGACGTTTCTAACCATCCGATTTGTGCTCTATAAAATAGACGGACGAGATTTTTTACTGGAGAATAAGTTTAAACAAAAAATCGGCGATTCATTCCGTGGGGCCATCATGGAAGGGTAATAGTTGTAATGATTTTTATGATTAGGTGATCAGTATATCTTTCATGGGTAACCTAATACCAATGGTTTATATCAGTAAACAGCGGTGCGAATGCATTGTCACCGAAACGGACGACCGACAAGACCCGGATTGTCACCCAATGGTCTGGCCAACCTGATAAACAGAACTATCTGATTTTCGAGTTTTCATCTTTTCGATTTAACTGATGTCTTACATGAACGGCTAAAGAGAAAAATAACGTGAGACATGCCCACGTGCAAGCAAAACGTACGTTGGGGGAGCTGCGTAATTACCAGTAAAGAGACGAAGGAGGAGAAAGAGATGACGGAGAAACAACCAAAGTAGGAATCGGAGATGATGGCCCCAGCAACAGGAGCGAGGTTGCTGCAGCCGTTGATTATGTTGTTGATCTGCGTTGCATCAATGCTTTTCACGTTGAACTTCTCTATCAGATACACGATCAGGTTTCCGAAGGTCCCGAACGTGGCCTATCCCCATAAACAACATATTCCCTGTGTGCGTTGCTCCACCCCATCATCATCACATAGCGTAGAGAGAGAGAGAGAGAGAGAGAGAGAGAGAGAGAGAGGAGAGAGAGAGAGGAGAGAGAGGAGAGAGGAGAGAGAGAGAGAGGAGAGAGAGAGAGAGAGAGAGAGAGAGAGAAACCTGTGATGAAAGGGAAGGTGATCCAACCACCGCGTTTGTCATCAGCTAATAGTTCGAGTGGGAGGGAGCCGTCCGTATCGGATTGGGATTGGCGTTGCTCTGTCTTTGCCATTAGCTCTTTCTTCACTTCTCTCTCTCTCTCTTTTCTCTCTGTGTTAACTAAAGTGAAGATGGATGTGGCTTTTTCAAAAGAGAGAGAGAGAGAGGAGAGAGAGGAGAGAGAGAGAGAGAGAGACGAGAGAGAGAGAGAGAGAGAGAGAGAGAGCTGATGCATCATTGCGTCGTGTATTGCGCTCCACAAATGGGGCCCACCTAGCCAGTTGATCTGATGAGCCCACAGAGTGGATGGGTGATCATTCCTGGACCATTGTTATACTTGTAAGCAAGCCGATCTGTTCGTAAGCCACTGATTAAGGGCTGGTGTTATTCACAACAGACTGCATCCTGAAAACCGTACCGTGTATTTGGTTTCACTGAGAATGAGAATAATATATAACAGAGGTGCAAGATTGGCATGATATGTCAATAAATGTACATTTATTATCAAGCTTTGGAAAATTTTTTGGACCAAAATGCTCATCTTTGGATCAATAATTGTACGGTTTACATTGCGGAGTAAGTTGTGTTATTTTAAAGGAAATTGTCGGTACTCGCCTCAAAGTTTGGGTAAATTACCTAGAAAGCTACGTCATTCCATATATCCTTAGAAGGGCCTTCTGACATCTTTGGGGGATTGTTTCAGACAAAAATGGCCCTGACCTTGGTTCAGGAGACGTACGGACTTGTAGTGAAGCAGAAGTCACCTGCTGCTTCAACCCCTAAGAAAGCGACAAATTGGCTACTCCCCCGGGCACTAGTCAATTGCTGGCGCTCGACGCTCTATAGGCCCCACCACCACGTGTGTGTTTCATCCATGCCGTCCATATATTTCTCCAGATCATTTAATGGTAGGAGACCAAAAATGACCTATATCCCAATAGAAAGCGGACCACATCACAGGAAACAGTGATGAATGAGCGAGATAGACCATGAAAATGATCCATCTCATTTCTTGGATCAAGCTCTAAAATGACCTGTCAAAACAAATGAATGATCGTGCCTTTCACTGCAAAAATAGATGAACGGAATGGATGAAACACATACGTCATGCTCGGTGACTGTGGGAGTAGCCAATCCGTTCTCCCCCGGAGAATACCGAAGAATATATGAGCTTGGAAGGGCCGAATGTGGCCTTTCACATGCACCTTTTACAAACCTTCTTCTTTTGTTTTCATAGAAAGTGAAGATCCAGGGACCAACTTCCAGAGAGGGACGTTGTTTCTCCTTGTCTGAAATCCTCGTCCACTACGAGGTTCGTATTTTTTTTTTCTAGGCATTTTGATAACGATCGCTCTCATTTTTTGGATCAAGCCCTAAAATGATTTGTAAAAACAAATGAACGATCGTGCCTTTCACTGTTAAAATAGATGAACAGAATGTATGAAACACATACGTCATGGTTGGGACCATGGCTGGTGACTGGGGTCCAAATACCAGCCTAATCCAAGCTCGTATGGGCCACATAATAAAAAACAATGGGGACAATGGAACCCACTATTAGAAGCAAACATGTAACAACCACGACCCATATAACATGACAACCACGACCATATGGGCCCACATTGAAGTATATTTATAATCCATGTCGCCCATCCTTTTGCCGTGTGATTTTATGGCTACGAATCATATAACATGACAACCAAGACCCATTTCACATTCGAACCACGATCCATTTAACATGACAACCACGATCCATATTACATGACAACGACGATGTATATTTCAGGACAACGACGATGCATATTACATTTCAACCATGACCCATATTATGTGATAACCACGACCCATATTAAATGATAACCACGACCCATGACACATACGACCACAATTAAAATACAATATGAAGAATAGCTCTCATCAAAGGGCACCCAGAGAGCTGAAAAGCTCTGTTGACAGTGTCATGTTTTAGCCTGACCAAAATAGTTCTCCGAAGATGAATGGCTCGCTGGGTGACCTTTGAAGAGACCTTTCTTCATGTTAAGTGGGTCGTGGTGAACATACAACAACCGCGACTCATATAACAAGACAACCACGACACATATTACATGATAACCATGATTTATGAGAACCACGTCCATAAAACGTAATAACTATGACCCATGACAACCATGACCCATATAACATGACAACCACGACCCATATATAATTAAAATACAATATGAAGAACTGTGCTCTTCGAAGGGCACCTAGCGAGCTGAAAACTCACTTAGGAATTTCATATGGAGGACGTTGATCTTCAGGAAGATTGTCAACATCCCCGACGAAAGGGAAGGGATCACCCATAAAGGAAGAATGCGAGAAGGACTTCTGGTTCGGATTGACTTTTAAAGGTAATTGAAACCCAAGTACCACTTTTATAGGCTGGTCAACCAATGGTTAATGTGGGGGTGGTGATTCCGAAAGGTCGCTTTGATATCGAAGGGATTACGGGTCAGTAGTGACATTAATGTGATTTCCTCGAATTGAATGTGGCACTGATTCTGAAGAGAAGGGTTGTGAATATGACGAACCTATGGGTCGTGTTTTCATCCACTATGGATCGTAATTGTTTAACGGATTGACAACCACGACCTGTGTAACATGAAAACCATGACCCATGTCAATTGGCCTCCCTCTAAAGTGATAACCACGACCCATTTAACATGACAACCGCGACCCATCTATAATCACAACCACGACCCTTATAACATGACAACCACGACCCACACCACCATGACCCATATAACATGAGAACCACGACCCATGTAACATGAGAACCAGAGATATCCCGATGGATCAAGCCCTAAAATGAGATGCAACTTTAGAAAATGATAGTAATTGCGAGGAGAGTTATACACCATCCTTTACATCTAAAAAATACTCTTCAAGTAATAACCAGTGATGTTGAGAGTACGGATGATGATAATATTCCCATACATGCACATAAGATGCTTACTTTCCATCTGTTTCGAACAAGAAACAAATGCATTCGATTTGGGAGATTATCTTATTCAAACATAACGCAGAGAGAGGGTTAAGAACAATCATCACATTTTATATTAATACTGAGTTCATTTATATCCTCAAACATCCCTTGATTCTAAGATAGATAATTCAAAATGTGGAAATTGACAAAGTTCAAATATCCAAGTCAGATATCAAATCCGGCAGCCATTCAACTCGCGATTTGATCATCTCTTTAAGAGGAGTATGACATAGATCATCTCTTGTACTGATTCTTCCTCTTGAAACTTAGACAGAAGAAATTTGAAGACTTAGCCATTCCAGCAACATATCAGCTCTTTTAATATCACAGATTGCAGGGCAGTCTGGTTGCGCGGACCCGCGCAACCGATATGGTTTGTGCGGGTTCGTATAAACCACCGGGGCCTCCTTTCTTCTACCTTCGGTCTTTCTCTTTGCTCTGCTTCCTCTCCAAAATCTTCAATCCGTCCAAATGAAGAAGGGGAGGGGGTATTTATAGGCCCTTGCACATATGGCACCTCGATTTTGGTGTCATGGGACCCACCTCTCAATGCTTGAGATCTTTTACAAAGAATCAGTCCTAAAGTCCGTTTAGCGAAGCTGTGCAACTGAGATTTTGATTACGTAGTCCTGCGCAATGGATATCGGTTGCACGGACTCACCAAACCTCCTTAAAGTTGCTTTATTCTTCTTCTTTTTCAATGTTCTTTCTATTTTTTAATCTTCTTTTGCTTCAATCCTTTCTTCATTTTTTGTGCCTCAACACATGCCCCCTTGATCCTTTCTTTATTTTCCAAAATCAAGAAAAAGATCAAATTTCTTCATTTTAACAGGGTTTGCGTGGGTTCGCGCAACTGAGACCCGCGTACCGTACTCGACCCCTTGGAGTATAAATACCTGAACTCGCAATCATTCTTCATTTTCTCCCACTGCACCGAACCTTTGTCTCGCCGATTCTCCCCCGGCCGATTCTCCCCCGTGCAACGTACTTCTCTTGCGTGAACCTAGGCAACATCTTTTGCTTTGCGCGAACCCGCGCAACGGTCCTCCCGTTCGCCCAAGCCTTTTGGCCTTTGCGCTGTCCTGTGCAAAGGACTTCGATTGCGCGGTCCCGCGTAACCAGGACTTGACAAGTTTCCAGCTCTTAGTCCTTTTTCCAGAACTTTAGACAAATTCTCAACTTTTCTTTGAGCCTTTTCTTCAATTACCTTAAAGTCTTCAATCCCTTTTCCATTATGGCCCGTATCAAGCGAACTTTTCATCCCATAGACCCACCATCTGAACAGCCTTCTCACCCAGATTTGCCTGACTCGTCTTCTTTCCACCCTTCTCCTTCTTCAATCAACAGCCAACCAAACGTACTAAGGCCACTGCCCGTAACCCTTCGTACTTCAAAGAACCCGTACTACCCACCTTTGACTTCATCGATCGCATCTCTTCCTTACCCTCTCCTATCAATCAGGCTATCACAATGGAGAGACATAGAACGACCTCTAAAGCAAGGCCGAGAATATGACTGGGATGAGCGGTTGAAAACAACCACGCACATCTGTACTAATAGCCAAAGACTCCCTCTTCGAGAAGACACTCCTCCTGCTTCTCACTCAAAGAAGACTCGCTAAAACAAGGTGAAGGAGTTCGAAGAGAAGATTAAGGAACACAACAAGAAGAAGCTCCAGAACTTCTGGGAATCGGTCCTAGTTATCGAGGGCATCATGAAGTTCGATAATCCTCACTTGGAGGGTATGACAGTGATCCCCATCAAGCTTCATCGCACCAATCTATGCTTGATTGTGAGTCAAGGGATTACATAAACGGAGAGAAGCTAATGTACACTTCCTCGTGGTCAATGAGAGAACCACGCATCCTTAAAGGGATATTATAAGCGCATAACCTGAGGCAAAACATTGATGAAGTCTACCCCATGAAATGGTGGTGAAGACTGCACTAGTTGAAGTCAGAATATGTCAATATGTCCTAGAGGGGGGTGAATAGGACTTTTAAAAGTTTTTATGATTTATTTAAAATCCTATTACACTAATCCTAATAACAGACACATATTAGGATTACTCAAAAATAACTCTACTGGCTTCCAAGCCCGGTAGAGGATCCAATCACAAATTATTAAAGAAGTAAACAATTAATATACAAACTAGTTTATGATGGATATGACTGTGTAAGTGTGTGAGGTGTGATCTCAGATATATGGATATGAAAGCGTTGACATAA
Source organism: Magnolia officinalis (assembly GCA_021015155.1). Lineage (NCBI taxonomy): Eukaryota > Viridiplantae > Streptophyta > Magnoliopsida > Magnoliales > Magnoliaceae > Magnolia > Magnolia officinalis. Next base: position 25,948 of record JAJHSJ010001307.1, on the reverse strand, counting down.
AACACACACATAGAAGAATAACAATCGCAAACACAGTCATTTTTATAGTGGTTCGACTACTTGTCTACTCCACTCCCGGTAACCGCACTCAACCCTTGAGTGTACCGGATTTCACTAAGGAGGTTTCACCATGGTTTACCTCAAACCTAAGGTTTTAAATCAGGTTCACCTTCAACCTTTACAACCTATACTGAGGCTGACTGTTTATGCTCTCACGAGCAAGGGTCAATACAACACACTCACTTTTAGGCACATTGGCTAAGGATCTTCCATAAGACCCTACTGGAGGTTTCTAAACGGTTCACCTCAAACCCAGGAGTTTTACTGGTTCACTCCTAACCAGATGTTTATGTTCTCCACAGAGCAAGGGTCCACACAACGCACCCACCAGTACACTCCTGCCGGACGCCTCCTTGAGGACTTCAAAGGTGAGAACCACTTAAGACTCAATCCTAAAAAGGAATGATCACAAGTGTCCTCTTGGACTCTAGATACTTATAAATAAGTTGATGAGTCCCGTTTAACACAATGCTGAAGATCTCTTCCTCCTCCTTGTTGACAAAGAGTCTCTTACTCCCTTGAACCGCAACACAAGATGATATACCAGTACTTGGCTTTGGGTTGGGTTAAGGTTATGATGGAATCCTACTCCTTAAAGGTTTTCCTATAAGGAAGATGGAGTAATTCCAATCATCTAGGCATTCAAGGCATCCTAGCTTAATGATTTGCCATTAAGATAGTAGCTGGAAGATCCTTGAATGTGGAAGTTCATTCCCCAATCCACTCTATTGAATATCAATGATGAGGGTGGATTGGAGGATGAACTTCCTTGAGAGAAAGGGCTTTGGGTATATGATCTAAGGTTAAACACTCAAAAGCTCTCTCTACTTTCTCTCTCTCAGCAACAATAGACAATTCCTCTTTATATAGGCAAAAAGGTTCTAACGGATATAAAACGGTCACATTTATGACTGAGTTCGATCTCATTGAGCAAGTTCGATATCATCGAGCGTATACTCTCGATAGCATCGATGGTCTGCTCGATGACTTGACCTCAAAGTCATACGCTTTTGAAACCTTTTGCCAAATGGTCGATGAATCGAAAACCACTGTCGATATCATTGGATTTTGAACTCTGATTCCATCGATGGTAGGATCGATCAATCGACACTTGAAAAATTAGAGAGATTTGACATGAAATATTTCAGATTTTTAGGATATGATTGGGGGTTAGCCGATGTCATCGGAATTTGTATATCGATGATATCGAAGGCAGTGTCGATGCATCGATAAATCCAATAGATTTACCAGTAAACTCGCTGGACAGTTTATGTCCAATTTCGATGCAATCGACTCGGCCTCGATATCATTAACATATGAATAACGATTTCCTCGAATGACCTACGATCAAAGTTAAAAACAACTTGAAATATCTGCTGAAAGAAATACGCGCTCATGGTCGATATCATTGATGGACTTCTGATCTTATCGATATTTGATTTCAGATCATATCGGACGGTGCATCGATATATCGAAGAAATTTGAATTTTTCTCTAAAAAACAGGGGCGCCGAAAATCTGCCTGTCGATCTTATCGAGCCATTTTCGATGAGCTCAAGATTTGAGTATCGATGGTATCGATATATCAATAATTCGTCCAGATATGTTGTGAAGTTGCTGGACATATTTGGTCCTCTTTTCGATGGTATCGATGAAGCATCGAGGACTCGACAGCGCAGGTTGATCATATCGAGGGTGCTTCAATAAAATTGACAAGGCGAGAAAAACTTAGAGATTTTCCTATTTTGAAAAAGTTTTCTCACCTAAAAACCCTATAATTTTCTAACTTGTTTTAAAGGGTTTTATTCACCTGGTGTTTTGGGACATGGGTTGTGAGGCTTTAAATTTACCTATGGTGAGCTTGTACACATCTGGTTGAGGCAGACGCTTGAATTGATCTTCCTATCAGGATCTGTAGTCCTTCTGACTCAACACTCACGTAACTTGACAAACCAGGGCACTTTCACCCCATGATTTTCCTTACTCCGTTTCACAGCCCTCACAACCTCTTCCCCACATATTTCTACGAAACCATCAGACAACACTTCATAGATCGTGAGCAACCTTGGGGACCTGAAGATTTCCGAACAAGAGGCCTGCTCACTTCACGGCGTTATTATTCAGATTGGGCAGAAGCCATCTTAGAAAAGTACGTGGGTACGCTTGCCAAGATCGGCTTGTATAATGCCATAGAAGTTACATCTCAATACTTCTATAAGGAACTGACTGTGATGAAGGGTTTTCTCGAGTACTGGTCTCCCACCACCAACTCCTTCCACCTGCCATTCGGTGAGATGATTATCACACTCTGGGATCTCCACCGAATAGCAGGCCTTCCATTAACAGGCAAGTTCTATGATGAATTCATCTCGTCTAATAGAGAGCTGGCCTTCATATCGTCTCCTGATTATAAGCCTTCCATCTCTGAAACCACCATCGAACTCTTCAGAGAGATGGGAAAATTTCCAAACATCCATAAACTTTCTCCTCTACAGTGGTTGACACATTTCTCTAGGGCCCTTAGGTATTTTCGAATCTAGGAATCAACTTCCTTTTTTCTTTCTTCCTTCTTTTTATTATGCATTTCCTCATATCAATCTTTTACCTTTTCTTGCAAATTCCGTGATTGTCGATCTAAAGAGCTCATAGAACTTCACAAAAATATCAAGGAAAGAGCATAGTACAGTTTATTCGGGGAGCTTGCGGCCTTCCTAGTTTATTGGCTGAGAATCATGGTACTCCCAAGCTTAAAATGGGCGGATACTATTCGCCCTACAGTCTTCGCCATTGCCGATGCTTTGGCAAAAGGACACAAGTATTCTCTCGCACATCCAATGTTGTGTTCTATTTACAGAGCCCTCAGAGAAGTAGCCATCCATGTCAAGAACCCTACCATCGGAGCTTCATCAGCGCACACTTCATGGTATTATTTCACTGGTTAGCTGGGAGTCTACTTTCCTTGGACTTTTGAAGCGTTAGAGAAGGCGTATGTTCATCCTGCACATCTCCCGCTCTGGTTCTTCCAACAAAGGGCTATGACCAAAAGGTCATACAACTGGGTGGCCAACAAAATTAGGGAAACCGATCAAGTGGATTTCTTCCAATTCCATCTCCATCGCTATATCGAAGATACCGACATGGTGGACCAGGCAAAACTCACAGTAATAGAAAGAGCTTTCTTCCTTTTTATACGCTCCTGTAGCTTACCACTTCGAGAAGGAACGGAGTTCTGGCGAGAGCCTTATTATCGCAGTCACTTCGCTAGCCAATTTGGCTATGACTAAGCAGTTCCAGAAGACTGCGGATTGGTCACTAAGAGGATGCGTTGTTATGGAACTGGTCCGATATGGAAGCAATTGCTAGGCAGTCGTGTTGATTCTTTCTTCATAATTCCCAATTGCGACCACACAGTTCGCACTTCTTATAGCTGGATGCGGTGGTGGGATCACCAGTCTTTCTTGGTCAATAACTGTCTACCAGTGGATTCACCCATTTGACTTCACGCGCCCAGGCTAAGGGGCAGAAAACTTAAAGACAGAATTGGTTATATACCGGAGAAGAGCCATGCATCTCATCATGGTGAAATTTGCAGAAAGATATCACTAGAAGATCCAATCCGTGAGAAGAAGCCCATTAATACTTTGGACGGCTGGATTGCTCACGGAGTCTTGACGGCATTTGAGCAAGTCCCTCGTGACTTTGGTGGCCGGGTCACAAATGATGTCGAAGGAACATCTTCTCCTATTTAGGCAGAAACTGCTGTGGTCCAAGATGAGCCAGCTCCTCCTTCTCAGCCTACTCCTCCTGGTTCATCATCTCCTATGACCACATCTCGAGCGCGCTTACAAGCGTCGCCATTTGTTCCTCAGGATGGAGGCAGACATGCCTCTACATCCCCTTAAGTCTCAGCTGACAGAGAGCCTCAACCAGAAAGCAGTCGAGCCGCTTCTTCTAAAGGGAAGCAAGTCATGATTGAAGAGGTAGATGAGGAAATTTTAAGGGATGAAAGCTCGACTTCTTCATCAGAGGGGACTGCTTCTGCCGAATACGAAGATGATGAGGAGACGAAAGTGGCGAAGATAAAGATGATGATTTTGAGGAAGGAGAAGTTGATGTAGATGGAGAGGAGAATGTAGTTGTAGAAAAATGTGACAAAGAACACCCTCCTGTAGAATCAGAAACTCTCCCTGGTGCTAATATTCCTGTAAAATCTCCTGCGATAATAGAAGAGGAAGAAGAACCTTTAGATTATGGAGAGTATGGATATTCACCTGGTAAGGAAAATTTAATTCCATATGTATTTATATGCGTATCTAGTGATAGTTATTTCATTATCATCGTCATATCTTTATTTCAGGTGCTCATGTTGCTAATGTCGAGACGGGTGATACTCCTCCTATAAATCCTCCTACAACTGCATGAGTAATTTCGCCAAGAGCTCCTCTAGTTCCATTCGCAGTACCAAAAGTAGTGGTTTGCGAAATCATCTTTCCAGTAGAGACCACTGATTTGCCCACTCCAACTACTAGAGATTCAAGTACATAGGCTAGGGCGCCTTCTTTCGCTGACATGGTAGGGGCTGGTCCTTCTACAATTCAAGAGATCCCACCTCCTACTAGTCATACTTCTACGGTAGGTATATATATTGATCGCTCTATCAAGAGTGTAACATCCCAGATTTTTGTCAACCTGGAATTAGACATTCTTAGGCAATGGTTCGATCCTAATACCTTATTAACTTGTCAGAACTCAATCTCAAAGTCTAAGACCGCTTATGAACCCATTTCCTTCACAAATCCCACCCTTCACCACCTTGTTCTTTCAATTTTTCTAAGTACTTTCACCCTAGACACTATCTTAAACTAGTTAAGTATTATAACTTGGATCACTTTATATACAAACTACAAAGGCTCAGGTACCACCTCAGATAGAAATTACTCAGGACTAAATCCTTTAGAAATTAGGCGAGAATTAGCCAGTGTTAAACTAGAGTACCTGTGAAATTAGCACCAATCACTTTAAATACGATCTGCAAGACCCAAAACTTGTAGAATCATTGACGCTACATTACCCTAAAATCTAGGATCAATCTCATTACCCAGTTGCTCTCGGGAGCACATTGAAACTCTGTATCAGATCTGGACCGCACGTCGGAAGTCCGATTAACACGAAGTTAAGGAATTAGGATCGCCTTACTGGGCTTAACAACCATCTTGGAAATCAAATCCAGATAGTGTCCCAGCGCTATTCGCTTGAGCTCGGAGCGGGGAGTGTGAGAAACACGAAAATAATTCCAAAATAAATAAGGATTTATGAAATCTGGCATGTGACGCTTGCGGTTCAGTATTGAGCAACCTGACCGTCAGAATCAGACCAAATTACACCCTCGGATCAGGGATATTTCCCAAACATATCCATTTACTCGGAATCTCCGATCAAGATCCGCTAACTATTGAACTGAAACTGGTCCGCCACGCGTGATCTGAGAACCCTACTGGAATGAAAACTTAATGGTACCTAGATCCAGTGTTAGTGAGCTTAAGTCCGACCGCACACAGAAAAGGGGCCGCCAGAAGTCCTCCGTTGAGCTGAAACTGACCCACTTTGGTTATAACCTAAGTATACCTTGACCTTAAGTCTCTTTTGGTGTGATTTTAGGCTATATAAGGACCTTAGAACCCTCTCTCATTCAGCCATACGAATTTGAGAAAAACCCTAGGAGAGAAGAGAGAAAGTTAGAGAGTTGTGGGAGGATTCTTCCTGCCCTTTTTCCCTGTCATTCTACAAGCTTCACCACTCCAATCTAATCATTTTTCCGGCGATTCTGGCGTCATTTCTAGGTAAGAAACCCTAACCCTAAACTGATTTGGGATTTTGATAGTTGTAAGTTATGAAATAGCTAACCTATTTCATTCTATAGGTGGCTAAATTGCCGTATACGAAGGTTTAGTAAACCTATCGAATTCATTACGATTCTATGACAAAAGGTGCGGACTTTAGGTGTATAGGTTATGGTTTTCAACACTTTCAATGTCAGATAATGATAGATTCATGATCTGCATGCAATTGCACATGTACAAAGTGTTGTCTGTTTTCCGTTTTGATTAAATACGAAGAATATGGAATTTCGTGTATTCTAGGTATTTGTAGAAAATAACGTATACGTATAAATTTTGGAAATGTGTTTGCCATGATTATTTGCTGTATGAACATATTATATATGTGTATAATACTTACTTGGTGAAAGGATTCGCCCTAATACACTTTTGGCCAACATAGCTTATGTAGGCTAATGTGTGTAGTCTAAGTGTTTGTTGAAATGACTAAATATATATGGATTTAGGATTTATGCCTGCCATATGTAATGAATGTAAGAACATGATTGATGCGTATGCGACAACTCCTTACTATAAGGATTTGTCCTATTCTATGTTGAAATCAACATATGTCATGTATGTTGGAGTGGTGTAGTTTAAGTGTTTGTTAAAATGCCCGTGTGAGAAATTGTGTGACAAACTAAATTTAATAGTGGTGTTGAGATAGGATTCTCAACTACCTTAGAAACATATATGATTTCCTCCATGATGGTTGTTTAATTTAATCACTTACTATGAAATATAGGTGTTTGTATTTCCTGTTTATATTGTGTTTTATTACATGTTTTATGACATGCTTGAATTACTTTGTTTATTCTGCTTTACTCTACATGCTTCTGGTCATGGATTGATTGTGTTTGAGGGCTATGATTATAGTCCAGGCAATCGGTAACGGGATTGAATTCGTCGCTGAGATTCATTTACCACGTGAGATGTGTTCGACGAACCCGAGTCGTACTTCGGTTGGCGATAGTGGTTGGCCACACAAAGTGCTTATGCGCTTCATATCGTTCAACTTGTTGTACGCTCGAGCTAGCCGAGCTTGTCAAGCAACCCGATCTGTCTTATGTATGTTCACCATATTTGGACGCCTCTGCTTGAACCTAGGGTACCAAACTTACTAGTGAATTCACTTTAACCATGGTACCTCGATCCGCTAAGACTCATGAGCCAGGCATGGTGGTATGGGACACCATGGTTGAGTGTCGGCCTACGTTGGGGCCACGTGCCTCCCCGTAGTGTCCATTGAGCAACTAGACCTGTGAGCCGATTATGGTGGTATGGGACACTATATTCGAGCTGTCGGCCTACACTGATTGGTGACGAGCCCTTTGTAGTGACCTCGAGCATACTCTGAATTTGCGGTGAGGCGACGAGTTTTACCGGGGTGAATAGAGTATGAACTAGGCCTGTATCAATTTAGTGATGAACCGTTAAAAGGGTGATGGGGGAGTGGTGTAACGGTTCCGTGTAACAGCCCTAGCAGCCTTGCAGTGACCTAAAAATACACCATCATATAAGATTAACTAGGATTGACGACCCTAGAATGGATCATGTTTGAGAATGATACAAGGGAGGTACCTTAGTTTCCCAATACTGCTGTTTGAAATGGACTAATAACAACTCGGTAATCATGCTCATCATCGCATTGCATGTGCCTGGAAGATGTGGAGCACTGAGGAATGCAAGCATGCTGCGAACGTAAGATGGTGCTGCACGAGGGAGTGTGTGGTGAGGGCATACATCATGACTACATTCATACTTGCAATAATAAGAGTAGTTAGGAGTGTTTGATTGTACTGCTTTATCATTACTGCTTGACTGAATTGATAACATGTTAACCTATGCTTTATTGTTCCATTGAGTTGATCACTCACTCCCACGTTATGGGATGGTGTTGTACACACCAACCAGACTTGTTTGAGTTTCAGATGATGGCGATGCTGCGAAGCGGAGCCGGACTCTTATGAGGATGAGAAGGATTCCTCCTTTATGCAGTTTCAGGCGGGTTCCTGTGAGCCGTGTCCTGATCGACGGGGCTTTCTGGGATATTGACTAGATGACCTTACACAACTTTGTATAATTTGAAATTGTACTTGTAAATAGTTAACCTGGTAACATTATCACACTCTGGAGACTCACCACAGTTTATATATTTTACATATCTATCACAGTCTTCCGCTTGTAAATTTAACTGTCTCTGGAGTATGATATGCTGTTTTGGCTTAATCTCACTCATGTTCACTACACTAATACAGGCAACATTCAATCATCATTCATTTTGTTGCATAAGTGATGCATTGGAACTCGGGAGTTGAGTTTATGATCGACCCCCGATTTTCAGGGTGTTACAAGAGCTTCACATTTTCTAACTTTTCATCACTATCTTGACTTCTTTCCTTCTTTATACTTCAGGAACTCCTCCCCACAGTAGGGCAGCAAGCTCTGAGTCTGTCGCCACTGTGTCTGAACTGCTATGATTTGTAAAGATCCCCGTACACAAGATGCTTTTGATGAAGAATTCTCTGTCAGCCATAGTTCACATTTTCAAAGACCCTGAACAATGGTTGGACCTAGATATTGCCATTGAAAATCTAGAAAGTTCTGCAAGAATGGCGAAGATTAACATCTTCACTTTGCATGATTCGCTTCTCAAATTCCGTGATTCAATAATCTCTTTGGCATCAGCGGAGAATGTTGCAATTGCTCCTGAAATCTTGGAATATGGAAAGCAACTGACTCTATCCAAGGAAAAGGCTTCTCTTATTGCTTCCACTATTTCTGAATTTGACCAGGAACAATTAATTCTTCAAGAACAACTGAAGACTTATACTGATGACAGAGTGGCTATTCGGGATCGCATCACGGCTCGGAAAGAGGAGATTTCACAACTAGAGTTGAAGGATCACGAGAAGGAGTCATTCATAAAGGAGATTGAAGAAAAGATACAAGTCAATATTCAGTCTACTAATGCTGAGAAGTCCGAACCGCTCAAGAGCGAAGAGATGATCGCATCATTGGAAGATAAGCTGGCTGACATTCCTGATTAAGCAAAGATCATTCTTGAGGAAAAGTCAAAACATACCACAGCTCAGATGCAATTAAAGGACTTGCAGAAATATATGGGGATAGTAGGAATTATAGAAGAACTTTAAGCATGTAATTTCTTTTGTGTATATGTTTTTTTTTTTTTTTTTTTGAACAAGTAATCTCTTTTAATTTTCATTAAAATTTTGAGATATTTCATTCTTCTATGCATTTCTTCATCATAGATCATTTCAAACATATTTATCTATGCCATAATCTTGACATAACATTTAATGAGGAACTAATATGAAACACTTAGCATTTTATGCTTGTTAGTGCGGAATTTCCTATATGATATCTGTCTTAATTAGAGATGCTAAGTTTCAGTTTAGTCAGTTATACACAGTTTAAGCTCTTGAGTAGTGAAGCCCACACAATTTTTTAGACTCTTGAGTAGTGGAGTCGGGTCTCACGTGATGGTCTCTGTAACTCTCAGGAGTTCACAAACTGCGATCCATCAGAGGGGCCCAGTGAAGCTACCGGGCCGTGAACTTGGTTGGATTTACGCACAAGGTTGGCCGCAGTAACTCTCTAGAGTTCACAGGGCACACAAGGAGACCTTTGGCATACCAAATACAGGGTCGCTAGTCCATCAATGAGTAGGTTTAGGCCATTCCTCATGAGTTACTACTGAAATCAAGCCAAGGATCTGGGGGGTCTTATGCATGATTGACCTATCTATGGTTAACGACCAAAGAGCGCACACTGCAGCCCATTTTTTCTTCGTTTGCAAGGTCAAGCCCATTCATGGGAGGGCAATTTCATCTGTTCCTTGTGACACTACCGGAAAGCTATATAGACGGCATGAGTGTTACGCGTGATTAGCCGTCGAGGACTTTTTTGGTCCTTTAGGACTTTCGGTCACTGGCTTCATCCGCTTCTCGCATGGGTATGCGTACGATAGCTTTCATGGGCTTTTTAAGGCCACTAGCTTCTTGCCGCTGCCTGAATGGCGATGGAGATAGGCTTTATGTGTAGTTGGCTGTATAAGGCTTGATTACGTTGCCTCAAGAAGTAAGCTGCTACCACTGTCATTGGCGTTATACGTGGTTGGCTATATAGTCTGTTCCACCACCAAATTAGTGAATCGATAATTGATATTTCGCCATTGCTGATAATGTTCTGAGGATATTCATATTATGTGTTTAAAATAGTGTGTCAGCTTGGCGATGATAGTAATTTTGATAATAATGATAGCGATAGTTGCTAATATCGGCGATAGTCATCGATGCTTTGCAAATTCGACACTAATTGTCGATATCGTCGATGTCAGCAACAATCAGTACCAATTATCAATAGCGGCAGTCATCAATGCTTCCGATATGTTTGAGAGGCCTTTCTTGAGAATCTGCGCCCTTTATTCATTCACATGAGGGAGAGTACATGACTTTTGTCTTTTTGCCCCCTTTTGATTAGGAAGCATTACTCTAGGAATCTTTGTAATCAAAATCACGATGCTGTACCCTTCAACAAATATACGGTCGCTACATCTCTTCGAGCTGCTTGTCCAGTCTTGAACTAATCAGGCCTGTGTACTATTATTTCTTCTTTTATGTCATAGACTCTCCTTATAGCGACTTTACCTTCATCAATCATCTTTTATAACCTTTTCTTCAGGCTGAAACAATTCTCAGTTCGAAGTTTGAGGAAACGATGATAACAACAATAATCACCTTCATTCATTTTCTTCATTTCCTTTGAGCGTTTCGTCCATGGCGATTTGATCTTTTTGGCTGCTAGCAATTTGTTCAACATAGGGAGCATATCATCTTCTTCAAATGAATATTTCATATAAGCCTTAGGCTGCACAAATTCTTTCTTTATTTTCTTGGTCGCATTTTCATTCATATTTCTTGTACATGAACCTCCTTGCTCCTTTTGTCGATTCTTCATTCTTCTTTCTTCTTTGATTATATCAATTAAATTTCTTTCGAGGTTCGGAACCAACTGGCTTATGTAAAAGTCGGCCACCTTTGCAACAATCCTTTCTGAACTACAAGCCTCTTCGATCAGGTATTGAAATGTCTACAAATGCAAACCCTTCAGACTCAGTGCAATACTTGTCTTTATATATCCCAAGCATAACTTAACCTGATCCTTTTCTTCTTTTACCAATCGTATGCGTGATGCCCCTAGGATTCTCCATCGATTAATGAATTCTCTGATCGATTCATCCTCTCTTTGGCGAATAGAAGCTAAACCATGAGTGACTTCTTTAGAAGATAACTTGACGAATTCTGAATCACAATGAAAATTCCTGAGTGGATTCACCATTGCCGGCCATTTTCTTATTGTAACAGCTTCCTTTTATCTCTCTTAATTTTCAATAGATTTCCTGTAAATATGGTATTTATAGTCGCCTTCTTATCTTGTTTTTTGTCCTTTCCCATTACTATTTCACCTTGTTTTATCATTCTCTGCAGCCTGTCTTTTAACGTAAAGAAATTCTCCATTGGATGTCCGACATAATGGTGATAACGACAATATCTCTTATCTTTAGTCATTTCGACTTCTTCTGGTCGTCTAGGTGGAGGTAATTGAATGGTTCCGGCGGCTAGCAGTTGTTCGATTATTGGTATGACGTCTTCTTTTTCAAAATTATACTCTTTATGATAATCATTCGATCGAGTTCGCTTATCGTTCACTTGATCTTTATACCGATCTGAATCTTCTCTTTTTCTAATCTCTCGCTTGTTATAGAAGGTGTTCTTCCTTCTTTCACGTGAAACAGTATTTACTAACATCTTGCTCGATCCTCCTCGGTCTATTATGTTTCGGAACACTAGCATTTTCCTAGTCATTAATTCTAAAGCGTGCGCCTTTATTGCCAATTCTTGAAAAGTTTTTACGTTAGCGCTTGAGAGTCCGAATGTGATTTCTGTATTAATGGAATTTAAGCACATTTTCACTAGTTCCTTTTCTTCCAATAACTGTCCGCAAGAAGCTCCCAATGTCTTCCACCTGTCTATGAATTTCTCTACTGACTCTCCCTCCCTTTGTCGTACTGAAGCTAACTCCATAATACTGACATCACTTTCTGAAGAGAAGAAATTTGACATGAAGGCATCATACATTTGCTCCCAAGTGCGTATTGACCCTGGAATCAAACTGGAATACCATCGGAATGCTTTGCTTGTCAGAGACGACCCAAACAATCACAGACAGTATTGTGGTACCGTAGAGAAATTTCCTATGCTATTAATAAAGCGCATCAAATGTTCCTCCTGCGAACCTTCTTCATTAAACTTCTGAAAGTCTGGATGCTTGAAGTTGATTGGGAACGGGATATCTTCTATTTCTCGGGGATATGGCGTTTGATCTCTAAATCGACCAATATTTTCATGTTCCCTTTCCGCCCGGATAACTTCCCTAACAACTTGTCGCACTTCCTCTTGAGTTATAGCCCTTATTGCCAGAGCAGATCCGAGCGATCCTGCCCCCTATGACTGAAAATTCTCAGGTCGATGTTCTTGTTCGTTCATTGTGCTTGTCATCGGAGCGGCCGCTATTTGGGTTACGTTGTGTGCAAGAGTTTTTAAAGCTTTCCTGAGGTTTCTGCACTCTTCCATTAATGCTCTTTGTGCTTCTTCCATCTCATTCATGTGATCTTTTGTAGTTGGCATATTGTCCTGATTCGTCCCAGCCATATGTACTGCAGGCTCTCCACTCTTTGACGAGGTTATAGTTGAAGTGGGGCGGGAATATGTCAACGTAATAGGGCTTGGGAAGAGAGGAGAGGATGGAGTTTCATTCGACTTCTCTATGCTTCTGGTGTCATTGATCGATTGAGGCTATACAGACATTGGTGAACTTGTCAATAATGCCTTGCCTTTCTACTCTCTCGTCCATTCAACCCTTGGGACGGATAAAGCTGGGAAATCACGCGAAGTTAACTGTGGAACTACTCGCTCGGGATATATCTCGGGAGGGGCGAGTTCAGGATTCCTTCTAGCTGCATTACTCGTTATAGGCCCTCTAACTCTTGGCGAAGGCAGATCCATCCTAGGGCTTCTTGCATTTCATGCTCTCGTCTTGCGAGACATTACGACGGTCCAGCCCTTATCTCCTTCCAATAGTTGAGGCCAAGCAGATACAACCCCTGTTGTTGCTCGAATCAAATTATTTTTGCTTGTAGGAAGTTAAGTCATGTACTCCAGAAATTGGTTCGGTGTGTATTCTATCACGAATCCGGTAGGAGTGAAACAGAAGCTCACTTTTCTTGTAGAAGTCGCCATTGCTTGTAATTTGTAGTTGGACTCAGAAACCTTCAATCATAAAATATAACTATAGTTAGTGTATGGAGAATCGAATAATCTATCTTAGCAATGAAGGGGAGGATGTTTCCACTAAGAGTCGCCATTTTGGCGTCAGAAAGATGCCAAAATACGATGAAAGTTCTATAACTTTCTCCATGTTAATGCTGAATAAGATAAAATTTCCAAGCAGAGTCGCCATTTTGTTTCGAACAAGAAACAAATGCATTCGATTTGGGAGATTATCTTATTCAAACATAACACAGAGAGAGGGTTAAGAACAATCATCACATTTTATATTAATACTGAGTTCATTTACATTCTCAAACATCCCTTAATTCTAAGATAAATCATTCAAAATGTGGAAATTGACAAAGTTCAAATATCCAAGTTAGATATCAAATCGGCAGCACTTCGACTCGCGATTTGATCATCTCTTTAAGAGGAGTATGACATAGATCATCTCTTCTACCGATTCTTCCTCTTGAAGCTTGGACAGTAGAAATCTGAAGACTTAGCCATTCCAGCAGCATATCAACTCTTTTAACATCACAGACTGCAAGGCAGTCTGGTTGCGCCGATCCGCGCAACCGATATGGTTTGTGCTGGTCCGTACAAACCACCGGGTTTCCTTCCTCCTACCTTCGGTCTTTCTCCTTGCTCTGCTTCCTCTCTAAAATCTTCAATCCGTCCAAATGAAGAGGGGGAGGGGGTATTTATAGGCCCTTGCATGTGCGGCACCTCGATTTTGGTGCCATGGGACCCACCTCTCAATGCTTGAGATCTTTTACAAAGAATCAGTCCTGAAGTTCGTTGAGCGAACCCGCACAACTGGGATTTTAATTGCGCGGTCCCGCGCAAACCTCCTTAAAGTTACTTTATTCTTCTTCTTTTTCAATGTTCTTTCTATTTTTTAATCTTCTTTTGCTTCAATCCTTTCTTCATTTTTGTGCCTTAACACCATCAAAGTCAGAAAAATAACGTGCCCTTTCGTACCAAAGCTAACCTGGTGTTTTTTGAATATGATACGACTATTGATAGACTGCAGGAATAGGAAATGCAGGCTATATGGGTTGTGGTTGCCATGAGGCGAGGATTGTGGTTGTCATATTAGATGGGTCGTGGTTGTCATGTTATATGGGTCGCACCATCTGATGTGACCTATGCTACTATGCAGATATCGTTTGCACGATATCTACGTATGTCATGTACTAAATCTAAGGTGGAACACACCATATGATATCTCTGGTTCTCATGTTATATGGGTCGTGGTTCTCGTGTTATATGGGTCGTGGTTATCATTTTATATGAGTCGTGGTTTTCATTTGATATGGGTCGTGGTTTTCAGGTACCACTGGCCTTGGTTGCCAATCCGTTTTCCCCCGATCCATGTCCAACGTTGAATGACAACCACGATCCAACGTGGATAAAATCACGATCCATTTTGAATGTCAACCACGACACATTGCTCATTATATCCACGACCCCTCCCTTCAGAATCAGCGTTGCATTCTTTTTCAGGAAAACCCGTAATCCCTTGTCGGAATCAGTGCGACCATTCGGAATGTTTGACCAGCCTATCTATAAAGGTGTACTTGGGTTTCAAATTAATTTCACAAGCCAATCCGAAGCAGATGTCTTTCTCGCATTCTTCCTTTATGGGTGACCCCTTCCCTTTCCTTAGGGATGTTGACGATCTTCCTAAAGATCAATCTCCTCCACATTAAATTCTGTAGACACCTTTCCAACAGAGTTTTTCAGCTCGCCTGATGCCCATTGAAGAGAACTGTTCTTCATTATGGTTGTGTTTGTCAGAACCACAACCCATATAACATGAAAACCACTACCCATTTAACATGACAACTGATGTTTTATTCAAACCAACCTGATTTAAATGATTTTAAACTCGCAAGTATACGAATCAGATGTAGATTTGGTATATATTACGAGATCATTCCCACGAGGACTGGTCGTCACAATTCAAATTTATGATTCTTCTTAACTAATCCAACAAATAGTTCAGCGTACTAATAACAAAAATCTATGGAAAATATCTGAGAACAGGGAGGAAACTTCAATCAAGGAGAGCACTAGGACTTTCGAATCCACCCTTAATTATCCTGACTCTTGTTTTACCTGTTGATTCACACTAATTCAGATTGATATAAATTAAATAAAGCACACTCTATGTCCTTGGTCGGGCACACAGAATGTGTAATCCCATAATGCATAAGGATCACATCTTTCCATCCATGGTCAGGCATGAAGAGATGTAAATTCCTGTTTCTTTCTCTACAAGGAACCTGTTCAAGGTCAAACACAAGCACCTAGGATAAGATCCCAAACCACATCCGAATCTAGACTATGGTCAAGCTCATAGAATGGAGGAGTATGGAAGTTTTTATTGAAGGCAAACTAGAGAAAGAAATAAACCAATCAAACTCAGATAAAATCAACATCTAACAAGAATCATTCCAATTAGGGGCTTCATCTCAGCCCTAGCTAAGGAGTTTAGCAATCCATAAGATTAATTAGAGAGAAGGAGAAATAAAATTTATATAAGGAAAACATCTCCCTTCTCTCTCTTCTTCCTTCTTTGTCACGACTGCCAATTCCCTGCTCCACGTCTAGCTACGAGCGGTTGAGATCTCTCCTCCCATTTTTTCCCCTTGCACTGCAACTCCTCAGGCCTTTTATAGCTGCTGGAGGTCGGTGGCCGAAGAGGTGGACAACTGTTTGCACCACTGCAGCGTAATGTGTTTCACAGCCGAAAGATAACGCTGAAAAGTCCCATCTTCCTTGCTTTCTTTCCAATGTTTTAGTGTCCCTTAGGAGGATTTTAGCTGGTCTACACAATAGACGGTTTAGATTACCCATCTGATCAAATATAGGGGCCCACTTGATTCTGGAAAATCTGGAATTTGCGGTCGTGCGAAAATAGCGTCCTGCGTAACATCCTTACGCTGTTCTGATGGTGGGGCCCACTTTGCTTTTGTATTGAGAAATCCACTCCGTCCATTCTATTCTTCTCGAAATTTAGACCAAGGAGGGACAGTTTTGGTTGTCCGTTGATGCGGTCTAGAGAAGAAATCACGCTAAGATCAATTTGGAACGTTGCAGGGAAATCCACTTGTGGCCCCTGTATCGCGCACGTGTGCACGAATGGGTGGGAAAGGTTAGCATGGATTCGAAGCTTTCAAAGCCCTCTACACGATGGAAGGCTTGGATGATCCGTACGGGTGATGATGGTGGCTCACTAGATTTCACAAAATGGACAGCGTCTGGACGCGAACAGAGCAGCGGATCTCTTCCGCTGTGACGGTGGTGGGGCACATTTCATCTGTCATATGAGAAATCTAATCCGTTCACCGAATTCATCTCGGATTTTAGGTCAGAAATATATGATTGTTTCTCCGTTTTGGTGTGGCCCACAAAATAACTCATTACACCGTCTATTCTGTGTTTGAATGGTTGGATCTCACTCCTGATGATCATTTGCAATTCTGCCACCTAGGCAGTGATAATAGGATTCGTGTGGATCTGATGGACGGTCCAGATTGTTTGTGTGATGGACGGTGTGGACCCACAATGGCGAACCGACCATCAATGCGCAAGTCGCTGGAAACGGAAGTTTCCTTTTTGGGTTTTGTTTTGAATTTTGTCGGTCAAAACACCTTTGACCGATATTGCACTTACAGTGCACAGTTAGTGCACATGTGCACTATACACTTGCCACACGAGGTAGGGTCCACTGCGATGTTCTTGATGAATCTAATCCGTCCATTTAATTTGCATCCCCATTTAAGGCATTAAATTTGAAGTTGAGGCATATCCAGATAGCAGGTGGGTCCCACTTAATGAATTAAGGGGCTGATCTGGCCGTTGGGCCACTTCCCAAGATATCCAATGGCTGAAATTTAATGTGTACGGTTAATTTATGTCCCCCAGGCCATGTATGAAATTTTGAGCCAATCGGATGGCGGGAACCATGTGATCTTGCATTATGCACCACTTTCGGGCCTCTTTAACTTGAACGACTTGATCTCCTCAGGTCCCTGGCATGTAAATCCGTCAATATTGGTCCTCTGGAATCCGTCCCTTTCTTTGGTGACTTCGGAGCCCTAAATCCAAACTTGTAATATTCTATTTCAGTCCCGACTCCAGATTACATCCTACATCAAAAACATGATTAAAATACAACGTTAAGCTTTAGCATGTATGTAAAATCAGGTACTAAACGGGGTCTAATATGCAATATTCGACACTCATCACAACCCGCAACCAGCTTTTGGCTAGTCCTGGGCAAAACATGCGAAAAATAATTTTAGAAATAAAAGGTCAATTCCTGTAAACCCAAGTGACATGTAAACAAATAGTCTAGATGTGAAAATTCTAAGATTCATGAATGGTGAGCAGAATTTTCTCCCTGGAATCAAGCTTACAATAAATTTCATAATCAAGTTCAAAATGTTAATCCATTAATTAGAACAATTCTAAACATTGAGTTCCATGAGTATATAGTATAATCTCGGCTTACTATCATTAAGAGATCCAATTGTCAATTTTCATGATATCATTGGAATTCGTGACAACCAAACCTGAAACCAACACTAGCATTACAGATTAATTTTGCATTTTATCAGCCTTCGATTTTTTTATGAACAGTAATGCTAAGGAAGGGAATCAAATTCTCACCTATAGGGAGCAAACCTATGGTGAAAACTTGTCGCCTAACTTTTTTTAAATGTCAACCATGGGGAATCGAATCTACACCTATAGGGAGCAAACCTATGGTGAAGATTATGCGACTTACCCTTTTAATTCTTCTTACTGAACTGATGCTGAAAAAAATTGTTTTTCAGGCTGGTTCCTTTCATGCTTAGTGATTACCAAGTTAATCATTCAATTATTGAACTGAAACCTTAATGTGTAAGCGAGATGTGCTATGTGAAATCATGACTCAATTAATGTTTACAACCTCTAATCATGGGTTAACAATTCAAACTTAACTGTGAAATCTAACAGACAACTGAATCCAATAGTCATAAATTACCAACATTCTGTATCTTGTAATTCTGCAATCACGACTATCCGTCAAAATCACTTCAAATTCACAACAAATTCCAGAAAAATTTAAAATTTTAAAAATTGTCACAATTTTTGCTCAGGACTAAGAAAATACTGATTAGGTAACCTAATCTCCCACCCCCAACCTAAAATTTACATTGTCCTCAATGTAAAAGAAATAAGCATGCAATGCACATGGGACAACAAAAATAAAAGAGGAGTGATGGAAAGATAGTACTTGGACGGAGAATCAAGAGGCTTTCTAAAAAATATCAACGTAAAAATGAGTCAGCACAAGAGAGAAATCAACAAAAGCAAAATAATAAACATAAAATCACAAAAAGAAGATCCTACCTATACCACTTTCGCAGGTGATCTCGATTGCATTTAGTGTATGCAACAAGCCTTTAAACCCCTAGGTTGCCCCTAGTGGACGAGTTGTAGTCTCGTGAGGGTTTGCAGCAATGTTACCCACAAACATTGAACTAATTAACTAGGAAAATGAAATGGAATGAAAAGATGGGTTGCCTCCCAGGAGCACTAAGTTTAATGTCTTCAGCCAGACAAGCAATGAAAGCAATCATTGACCATCGGCCAGTATCTTGGTAAATTTCTCAGAAGGTTTTTCAACAAGATCATCCAAAAGCCCGTTTTGTAGTAGGCTTGGATGTCCTGGAGCGTGAATATCTAGGGAAATTGAGGGACCTTAGCATAAAGTGTTCTTTTTATCGTTTGAAGTGTCCACTGTATATATGAGTCTCCTGTGATAGAAATTTTTTTGAAATGAGTACACCATGATGAATCCGGGACTACAAGTAGATGAAATTTAGAAAATTTTGTAGTAGGTGGTGTAGTCTCAACACACGCCGATGTGTCACTTCGTAGTTTAATTTTTAACTTCTCCTCATTTAATGGTAAACATTCAGGATCTGGGGAAGGAGGTACTTCAGAATACGGGTTCTCTCGATCCATGACAACTACCGAGGTATTGTTTTGCAAGGCATTCACTATTTCTTGTAACATGGGATCGTTTGAATCTGCAAAATGTGCTAAGCAAGTCTCAAGAGCGTCTTCAGAAGATTCAAGGAAAGAGTCAAGCACTAGACTCTCGATCATGTTCACTTCAAATATATCATCCGAGTCTGACGGTTGTTGTCCAACATTGAAAACATTGAGTTTAAGCTTCATATTACCGAAAGACAACTTCATAACTCCATTCCTGCAATCTATGATAGCATTGGATGTGGCTAAGAATGGACGTCCTAGGATAACTGGGATTTGACTAGTAGGATTCTGGACAGGCTGAGTATCTAGGACGATGAAATCCACTGGAAAATAAAACTTATCAACTTGAATTAACACATCCTCAATAACACCACGGGGCACCTTGACAGATCTATCAGCTAGTTGTAGTGTTATTTTAGTTGGTTTCAGCTCACCAAGCCCTAGCTGCTCATATACAGAATATGGTAACAAATTAACGCTCGCCCCTAAGTCAAGCAATGCCTTCTCAATCTTATGCTCTCTAATGACACAAGAAATGGTAGGAGCTCCTGGATCCCTAAATTTAGGGGGAGTGTTGTGTTGAATCATGGAGCTGAGTTTCTCTGCAAGGAAGACCTTCTTATGAACATGTATCTTACACTTTTGAGTGCATAAATCTTTAAGAAACTTAGCATAAGCAGGGACTTGTTTGATAGCATCAAGCAACGGAATGTTAATTTGCACTTGCTTAAACATGTCCAATATCTTAATAAAATTGTTTCCTTTCTTAACTGGTGCCAGACGTTGAGGAAAAGGTGCTTTAGGCATATAGGATGGCACATGAGTGGTTCCTGGAGAGTCAGATTGCTGTTGGACTTTGGATGCACTAGTTTCTCTCTCTACTTCATTTTGATATTCTGATTTGGAATTCAAATCTTCCTTAGGCATCTCTACGTTGTTCTTGATCTGTTTGCCATACCTAAGGATCATTCCCAGGTCGCCGAAAGGTATTCATTGCATGCACTTGTTCAGAGAGAAATTCAGGCAATGCTGCACCAGATGGACAAGACTGTGTAGGATGGGCGGGGCTGGAACATATGGCACATGATTCGACTTGAGTTGTTTGTGAAGGTCCATTGTTTAGCACCAAAGCATAGATTTTTTTTGTCAGGTTATCAATTTTGACATAAAGATCTGGCGTGACTCCTATCTCATATATACCTCCTTTCTTCTATGGTTGGGGACTTCTTTCATCTCTATTTGAATAGTCCCATTGCTGGGAATTTTCATATAGGGTTTCAAAGAAATTTCAAGCTTCGACATCGCTTTTGGTCATGAATGACCCTCCACTAGTGGCATCAACCATGCGACGGTTTTGGGGTGACAAACCGTCATAGAAGTATTGAAGTTGTTGCCACTTCTCAAAACCATGGTGTGGACATTTAAGAAGCAAGTCCTTCCATCTTTCCTGACATTCATGAAAGTGCTCACCCTTTTTTTGTGTGA
Organism: Magnolia officinalis; assembly: GCA_021015155.1. Classification (NCBI taxonomy): domain Eukaryota; kingdom Viridiplantae; phylum Streptophyta; class Magnoliopsida; order Magnoliales; family Magnoliaceae; genus Magnolia; species Magnolia officinalis. The sequence goes on along the minus strand of JAJHSJ010001307.1, from coordinate 5,116 downwards.
AGTTAGTGAATTCTCTACGGAGTGCATTAGTTTTGTGCATAGGGAAGAACTTGTTTAAGAACTTCTTAAACAGTTTGTCCCATGTAGTGATAGACCCAACTTGTAGAGAATTCAACCATGCTTTCGCGTTATCCTTCAAAGAAAAAGGAAAAAGGCGCAAACGGATCGAATCATCTGAAAAGTTTTGGAATCTAAAGGTAGAGCAAATGTCTAGGAATTCTTTCACATGATGATACAGATCCTCTTTATCTAAACCATAGAAGGATGGCAACAATTATATGACCCCAGTTTTAAGTTCAAAGTGTGATGCCGTAGTGGTTGGCAACACTATGCATGAAGGCGCATTGAATTGGACAGGAGCTGAATAATCTCTAAGAGCTTTAATTCCATTCTCGTCCGCTATCTCAAATAGAATGTTTCTAAATCTTCTACGAAAGGTTCTTTCTATTTCAGGATCAAAAGGTGCTAGTTCTATGTTCAGAGATCTACGTCCTAGCATAAACTGAATTACTGTAATGTAGGAAAGAAAGCTAAACCAAACTAAGATGCAACCTAAGAGAAATAAAACTAGAACTAAAAATTATGAATTAAAAACAAGATAAAACTATGTAAACAAGAGTTGGAAGAAAGAACCCGGAAAAAGAAGATGATTAATGTCTGACGAATTGGGAGTTCCTCTTTCACTTCCTGTAGAAAATAAAGATAAAAGTAAATTAAATTTTCTAAAATAATGTTAGAAAAATCCTAAGAATATGAATTATGATAAGAAAGAATCTTAAATCCAATTTGGACCGAAACAGTCCCCGACAACGTCGCCAAAAACTTGATGTTTTATTCAAACCAACCTGATTTAAATGATTTTAAACTCGCAAGTATACGAATTAGATGTAGATTTGGAATGTATTACGAGATCGTTCCCATGAGGACTGGCCATCACAATTCAAATTTATGATTCTTCTTAACGAATCCAACAAATAGTTCAGCGTACTTCTAACAAAAATCTATGAAAAATATCTGAGAACAGGGAGGAAACTTCAATCAAGGAGAGCACTAGGACTTTCGAATCCACCCTTAATTATCCTGACACTTGTTTTACCTGTTGATTCACACTAATTCAGATTGATATAAATTAAATAAAGCACACTCTATGTCCTTGGTCGGGCACACAGAATATATAATCCCTTAAAGCATAAGGATCACATCTTTCCATCCATGGTCAGGCATGAAGAGATATAAATTCCTGTTTCTCTCTCTACAAGGAACCTGTTCATGGTCAGACACAAGCACCTAGGATAAGATCCCAAACCACATCCGAATCTAGACTATGGTCAAGCTCATAGAATGGAGAAGTATGGAAGTTTTTATTGAAGGCAAACTAGAGAAAGAAATAAACCAATCAAACTCAGATAAAATCAACATCTAACAAGAATCATTCCAATTAGGGGCTTCATCTCAGCCCTAGCTAAGGAGTTTAGCAATCCATAAGATTAATTAGAGAGAAGGAGAAATAAAATTTATATAAGGAAAACATCTCCCTTCTCTCTCTTCTTCCTTCCTTGTCACGGCTGCCAATTCCCTGCTCCACGTCTAACTACAAGCGGCTGTGATCTCTCCTCCCATTTTTTCCCCTTGCACTGCAACTCCTTAGGTTTTTATAGCTGCTGGAGGTCGGTGGCTGAAGAGGTGGAACTGTTTGCACCACTACAGCGTAATGTGTTTCACAGCTGAAAGATAACGCTGAAAAGTCCCATCTTCCTTGCTTTCTTTCCAATGTTTTAGTGTCCCTTAGGAGGATTTTAGCTGGTCTACACGATGGACGATTTAGATTGCCCATTTGATCAAATATAGGGGCCCACATGATTCCGAAAAATTTAGAATTTGCAGTCGTACGAAAATAGCGTCCTGCGTAACATCTCTTACGTTGTTCTGATGGTGGGGCCCACTTTGCTTTTGTATTGAGAAATCCACTCCGTCCATTCTATTCTTCTCAAAATTTAGACCGAGGGACGGTTTTGGTTGTCCGTTGATGCGGTCCAGAGAAGAAATCACGCTAAGATCGATTTGGAACGTTGCAGGGCAATCCATTGTGGCCCCTGTATCGCGCATGTGTGCACAAATGGGTGTGAAAGGTTAGCATGGATTCAAAAATTTCATAACCCTCTACACGATGGAAGGCTTGGATGATCCGTATGGGTGATGATGGTGGCCCACTAGCTTCCACAAAATGGACAGCGTCCGGATGCGAACAGAGCAGCGGATCTCTTCCGCTGTGACGGTGGTGGGGCCCATTTCATCTGTCATATGAGAAATCCAATCCGTTCACCGAATTCATCTCGAATTTTAGGTCGGAAATATATGATTGTTTCTCCGTTTTGGTATGGCCCACAAAATAACTCATTACACTGTCGATTCTGTGTTTGAATGGTTGGATCTCACTCCTGATGATCATTTGCAATTCTGCCACCTAGGCAGTGATAATAGGCTTCATGTGGATCTGATGGACAGTCCAGATTGTTTGTGTGATGGACGGTGTGGACCCACAATGGCGAACCGACCATCAATGCGAAAGTCGCTGGAAACGAAAGTTTCCTTTTTGGGTTTTGTTTTGAATTCTGTCGGTCAAAACACCTTTGACCGATATTGCACTTACAGTGCACAGTTAGTGCACATGTGCACTATACACTTGCCACACGAGGTGGGGTCCACTGCGATGTTCTTGATGAATCTAATCCGTCCATTTAATTTGCATCCCCATTTAAGGCATTGAATTTGAAGTTGAGGCATATCTAGATAGCATGTGGGTCCCACTTAAAGAATTAAGGGGTTGATCTGGCCGTTGGGCCACTTCTCGAGATATCCAATGGCTGAAATTTAATGTGTACGGTTAATTTATGTCCCCCAGGCCATGTATGAAATTTTGAGCCAATCGGATGACGGGAACCACGTGATCTTGCATTATGCATCACTTTCGGGCCTCTTTAACGTGAACGGCTTGATCTCCTCAGGTCCCTGGCGTGTAAATCCGTCAATATTGGTCCTCTAGAATCCGTCCCTTTCTTTGGTGACTTCGGAGCCCTAAATCCAAACTTGTAATATTCTATTTCAGTCCCGACTCCAGATTACATCCAACATCAAAATCACGATTAAAATACAACGTTAAGCTTTAGCATGTACACAAAATCAGGTACTAAACGGGGTCTAATATGCAATATTCGACCCTCATCAACCACCACTACCCATATCACATGAGAACCATGAGCCATGGGATTTCCCCTTGTTCTTCACATCTGCAGCTCAATTATAACAATCACGACCCATGGGATTTCCCCTTGTTCTTCACATATGCAGCTCAATTATAACAACCATGACCCATGGGATTTCCCCTTGTTCTTCACATCTGCAGCTCAATTATAACAACCATGACCCATATAATGTAACAACCACGACTGATGCAAACCATGACCCATATAACACAGTCATTGGTAGAAGAGAAGCTAAAGTTGCACTCAAACTTCTGTCACCGGGCAGTCCCAGGGTGTCCGTTCTAGAGAAGTGGATAAAAGGATATGTTGCGATGCTTGTTAGAAGTGATGTGGTGCTTGTTAGAAGTGATGCAGTGCATGTTAGAGGTCAATCCGCAGAAATTACCCATACGGTGTGTATGAAGAAAATGGATATATTCCTAGATGATTGTATACTATCTCACCCATCTAATGAAGCTTTTGCTATTTCAGATCATCAAGGATATCCAGAATTTATGGAGGATCCAATCGAAATATCTGTCGGGCAGGTGTTTAAGGACAAAGGTCGATTACATTGGGACATTTCAGATGAAGTGAATGTTACATGTGAGAATATGAAGCCTTAGAAATGAAAAGATTTGCGGAAGACCGAAAAAGGTTTAAATTACATCCTTGAGAGAAGATAGGCCAGCACCTAGATGCTTGAGATGTAAAATGAATAGGTCACAATCGGTGTCGATGCACTTTCATCCCTGCCGGCTAAGGCTGAGGTTGATGATCATTTATTATTTTGTTATTATTATTATTATTATTATTATTTTGTTTGTGATAATATAATGTGAACTGTAATATACTTTTTGATTCATGAACCTTGGTGCATGTTTACAACATTCCAATGTGGATGATAACCATGATCCGTTGTGCATTTGAACCACGACCCATAGAGGAAATCTTGAACTTAACAACAGGTCGTGGTTGTCATGACATATGGGTCGTGGTTGTCATGTTGTATGGGTCGTGTTTCTCATAAGGGGGTGGTAGTCAACAACGATCCTACGCGGATGACAACCACGATCCATTACAACTATGAACATGGACCATTTAAACACGACAACCACGACCCATATAACACGACATCAATGACTCATATATCATTCCATTCAGGGTCCATGTACCATGACAACCACCACCTATACAACCTTACAACCATCATCCATATACAATGATAGTCATGACCCATGTATCATGTCAATCACGACCCAATGTGGATGATAATCACGAGTTGGCAGAAGTCATGGATGGGACCATTGTGTATGACAATCACGACCTGGAAGTCGGTCGTGGTTGACATGCATATTGAATCGTGGATCACATGGTGGGTGGTCTTCACTGTCGACCTCGACCCATCATAGATGATAACAACAAACCGTGTAGCATGACAACCATGATCCTTTAGAACTCATGATAACCACGACCCTTTGTTTGTTACATCACTGATCAAGTATGTAGTACAATTACGATCATGTTAGATTTTGTAAGACCTTATTATTGATTAACAATCCACGACCATATTGAAATGCAGGTCAAAACAAGCCAATGTAGCATGACAACCATGATTCATCTGATATATACATTTAATGTGATTTTGTGAAAAAGAAGAATGCGGAGCAGTTTTCGGAGGGTCGCCTTGAATCCGGAGGGAATGGTCGTGGATATGACGAAGAATAGGTCATGGCTATCTCCCACAATCCATCTTGGATATAAATCTAAGGTGGTTTTTCCCTATGATGTGATACAAATGACTATTATATTTTAAATGAAATTTAGGATACATGGGTCGTGTTTCTCATAAGATCGTGGTTGTCAGCAACGAC
>JAJHSJ010000252.1:0-46739 GCA_021015155.1 Magnolia officinalis | reverse complement strand
ATAGATGATCCAAACCATCCATCAGGTGTGGACTACCGTGGATGACTAAAGTCCACAAGTCACAATGATTTCCATTCAATTTGTGAGATCGAAATGGACGGTCCAAAACAGAAACCACCCATCACTCATCAGTAATCCACATTCAACTGATGGACGGTTCCGATATAAAAAAAATTCAGCCATGTGGGCCCCATCCAGCAATTAAAAACCAATGAACATTTCAGATATTATGAGAAATGTGGTGTACGTAATTCATTTCGCTTCCCACATCCTGGATCATGAAAAAATCATTTCCCCATAGAACAGGGGCTGTTAAAACATCCAACATCAAACTCCCTCTATCCATATAAAGGGAGATGGGACCAAAAAACATACATACCATCAGAAGGTTGAGAGAAGGCATAAGTTTCAGATCAATGGGTGAGATTAACTTCCAATGCAAGCGGACGGTTGTTAGCACTAAGGCGGTGAAACCGGGGACATTCTACTCTCTATCTGTTCTAGACCGTTCGATGGAGAAGAACGTCATCCGGATCATCTACTACTATCATTTCCCATCTAAATGGGACGCAGGTGGGCCAACGAAGAAGCTAAGAGAGTCATTTTCTGAACTTCTTTCGAGCTATCCCATCGTGACGGGTAGATTGCAGAAAAACCCAGATGGGCATTGGATGATCAAGTGCAATGATGCAGGGGTGAGATGGATCGAGGCTAGAGCGAAAGGGAGCGTTGATGAATGGCTGCAGATGGCCGATAGGGCGCAGGAGCTTAAGCTTACTTATTGGGAGGATATGTTCCATAAGCCATATTTCTGGTCTACGTTCTATGTTCAGGTGAGCTTAGTTCTTGTTGTGATGCACCAGAAATTTGGTGTACTTGACCATTAGATCCGACGGTTGCCGTGCATTTGGCCACCAAAGCTAGGCGATCATGGCCATCCGTGGTGGATCGTAGGCATGCACACATCCACTAAACACATGAAAAATGGTAGACTTCACAAGATGGGATATAGGTCCGAACTTACATGATCAGATGATGGGAATCATGCATGGACGGTTTAAGAGGTCAATCTAAGTCAACAAACGAATTGAAACAGCTAGGACCGTCCCTGCAGCTTGATTTTTCAGTCAGGGCTCATGCACTGTGGGCCCATGATCTAGATGGTCTACATTGACATACATACATGACCCGCCGTGTTAATTAAGTGAATGTGTGGTTGCATCCACCATACTTGGGTAAAACAGTGCATGACGTGTTAAGATATACGGTCCATGCAAAATTGGGTCCCACAAATCGATCCTATTAATTAGGTTGGCCATGCCTGCACATGGAGTCGAAACCATTGGTTGTCTATTAATTTCCATGTTATGGAAGGACGCTGCTCCCAGTCAGGTGGCTAGTGGTTGGTGCTATGTGGACCCCACCATTATGTATATGTTTTATCCACGCCGTGCAGCCATTTTGAAAGATAATTTTAGGATTTGATCCAAAAAATGAGATAGATCTAAATCTCAGGTGGACCACACCATGGGAAAACAGTAGTGATTGAATATCCACCATTAAAAACCTCCTAGGGCTCACTATAATGGTTATTTGACACCTAACCTGTTGATTAGGTCATACAGACCTCAAGAAGTTTTTAATGGTGGGCGTTCAATCAACACTGTGCTGTCCACTTGAGATTTGGATCAACCTCATTTTTGAGCTTGTAACATAAAATGATATGAAAGAATGGATGGACGGCATGGATGAAACATATAAATCATGGTGCGGCCCAAAGATCCCTTTCCACGGATTGTCCGGAGATGAAACCTAGAAAGCATATTTGAAAGTTGTTTATTGGAGAACGGCATCTTACATATCATCCTATTACATCATGCTTGTTTTGATGTGACTGTGGGCAACGAAAGTAACAATCTGCATACGATGCATGTAGCAGCTTGATTTCCACTGCCATTAATCTTCATGGCAGGCCCACCTTTTCCTCAACTACACTATCCAACACATGCAGCTGGTATTAGGCATAGACGGGCGTGATTGTTAGATACAGTGGTTGAATTTGATCACGTTCAGCCCACTCATGTCAGCTTAATGTACAGCCCGTCTTTTCCCAACATTTATTTGTGCAGGACATCTTAGACGAACAAAGGGTGGACCCCACCATGAATATTAACTGGTGTAAAAAAATCAAGTTGATCTACTCATCAGGCAGGCCAGGGCCACTATAAGGATGCCAGTTAACCAAAACTCCATGGGAATTACCACGATGTCCATATGAAATCCACTCCATCCATCCGTTCTGACAGCTCATATTAGGATAAGGGCCCAAAAATAAATCACTTCCAAGACTTAACTGGGCCACACCATAAGAAAAGGTGGGGATTGAACGGCCACCATTGAATAATCTCGGAGCGCACAAAGTTTGGATGTTCCTTATGAACGGATTGGATGGCATAAAACCATCACCTCAGTAAGCTTTCAATGCTAAGTGTTTCCATCCCACCGTTTCCTTCGGTGTGGCCCCCTTAAGTCTTGAATCTGCATACTATTTGGATTCTCAAACTAAAAATGAGCTGGAAAAACTGATGGACGGAGTGGATTTCGTATGAAGATTTCGGTGGGATCCACAGATCTATGGATTTCACAAGGTTTGATGGATCTCTCCATTTATTGTAGGTGACCGAGTTCGAAGGTGGTGGGCTAGCGATCGGATTGAGCTGCAGCCATCTACTTGCAGACGCTGCATGTGCAACCATGCTAGTAAAGGCATGGGCAGATACAACCCTACTCGGAAAAATCCTCTCCCCTCCACTCTTTCAACCCTTGCCCTCGAGCAAGCTCAGCAACGAGACCTCCAATCACAATCCATTCAACAGCTTGATCGACCACTACCAATCTGCCATGTCGATGAATCAGACCCCTCCAATCTCAGACCCTGAGAACGTGAAGTACACGACAGTCACATTCGCCTTCTCGTCCGAGAATATGAAAAGGTGCATGGCGGATGCTCGAACCAACGGCTCGACCACTCCTACACCTTTCGAGGCACTGGGTGCACTCATGTGGGTGTGTGTGAGCAATGTGAAAGGAAAGATAAATGAGCTCCTTAACATGTCCATATGCCTAGACATGAGAAATGTGTTAGGCCTAGATAAAGGGTTCTTTGGAAATGTGATGATCTTTAATAAAGTGTTTCGGGAGGGGCTAAATGAAGTGGGCCTTGTGAGAGCTGCTAGGGCCATTGCTGATGTAGTGGGCCAGATGGGGAATAAAGAGGTCATCGATTTGATTGAGTGGTTAGGATCAGGCAGTGGAGGAGAGAAGCTCACCCATCAGCTTCCTATACTCAATGGTCCTGATCTTGTGTGTGTTAACTGGGACAGCCTCGCTGTCTATGCGGCGATGTTTGAAGTGAGGGTCCCACCTATCCGTGTGTCGTACTATTTCGAGCGCGTGATCGGAGAAGGACAGATACTGATACTGTCTTCACCTGAGGGTGAGGGGACACTAAGCAGGTGGGCCATGGTTACACTTCCTGAGGACCAAGCTGTTAGATTGTGTGGTGAAAATCTTATACTGCGATACTCTCCAACCATCATGATGGGGGCCCCAGAAAAAAACAACCACACTCTAGTTTGAGCCACGGCTGCAGTTGACACTGGGTAAAGCTGATGTATAGTGTTGTTTGGGAGGGTTTGTTTCTATTAATAATGCTTGTGGTAGATAAAATAGAAGAATTGAAGGAAAGAAAGAAATGGGCTATCTGATAAAATAAGCAGACATTATTTACACATGCATTGTAGATTTGATCATTCCCGTTGTGACATGCGTTTGTGATATCCACGCCATTCATATTGTGTTGATGGGGTTATCAGGCATGTCAATGAGTTAGGTTTAGGTCAGCTTAATGGCGTACCATCATGATCCAACTTAATATACCTATTGTTGTATTTAAAAAGGTTTTTTTTTTTTTTTTTTTTTTTTTTTTTTTTTTTTTTTTTTTTTTTTTGTAAATATGAAGTGCATTTCAAATTTCATTTCTTTGTTTGTTTCTTATGTTTTGAAAAATTATTGTCCTTTAGTGACTCTCTTAACCCACAAAATCAGAAATGACCTATCGAAGTAGCAAGTTTATAAGAAGGAACTTTTGCATGGGGCTTGTGCCCCCTCTCAGGGACATGAATTTGGTCTGATGGGACTATGCCATTAGCCCGAACTTATGCTATTGACCACACACGCGTGCACATCGAGCCGAGCTGTGCCAGGGACGTGTGTATGTGCGTGTCGGGCCAAGTCCGGGTCTATGTATGGACTAAGAGTATATTCGCAGTAATAGTTTTGCTCCGTGAGTATACTCGTACCTTTTGGTTTTACGTGAAATTTAAACTAGAGATGTGTCTGTTCGGGTGGTAGCACTAGTTGAGTTTAAACCCAACATATCTAACCCATTTAAAATGGTACTTTAATCACATAATCCTGGTCTATAAATAGACCTAAACTCAATTCAAATTTTTTTATTAGAAACAAACGATTTCTCTCTCTATTTCTTGAAAATAAGTCTTTGGTTCGGTGTTTTGCAAACTGAGTTCACCGTTGAATCATTTCATTTCGGGTTTAAGTTCTATATATTGGTTTGAGCCCGCATACAACAAGTTCACCATTGGAACCGGGTCATAGTCGTTGTTTCTTGGAGGCCAACTATCTAAGATTCTTGTTGCACTTGGGATGCGGTCCAAGGAGGGTAGATTTGGTTCAAGCCGAGTGACTCAGTCACGCATTGACCCAAATAATAAGTTCTTCTTACTTCTTTTATTTCTATTTATTTTAATTTCTATTTTTTGAATTTTTATATATTATTTTCAATATATATATCCAACAATCTTGAAACCAAATTATTTGTTGGAAAAGTAAATATTTGTTTTATTATTAGTTCAAAAAATATATATATATTTTCTTCTATTGAACCTTTCTGTAATCAGTGTTCGACGGTTTCTCGAATTGGTTAAAAACCTTATTGTAACCCGAACAATATTGTAATATCAATGGCCACCATCATAGTCAATCATACAACTGAACTGTCTAAAATTGAACCATTCGTCAGACATAATTTGAAAAGATGGAAACAAAAGATCATTTTTGTGCTGAAAACATTAAAGATCTTTTATATTCTTTCATATTAATTTATACTTGATCCAACCTACGAAATTGAATTTAAAGATGCCAATGCCAATAACAACAACTATACTTTAACAAACTTGTCAATGAACTACTACATACCGAATCGAGAACTGATGGAGGAAAAATTTTTTGAGGATGCGATATATATAATAAACATATATCATAATTTTCTTTTTATAAATATAAAATGACAGATGATAAATCTGTTACGAACCAAATTCACGATTAACAAAATCTGGTACATGAACCATTGGTTGAGGGAATAAAAATGGATGTATTCCTGTTAGGAGCGCTTATTGAAAAGCTACTTCCTTCCTAGAAATAATACAAAAACTTGAATGAAACATAAGAAAAATGACTTTTCTTAAGAAAATATAATCGTACACATAGGGATAGATAAGTCTAGTAGAAACATAGACCAAATTAAAAATACAAATGGGTCAGTATCAAAGGCCAATTTAGTGGCAACAAGTTAGGCATAAAATAACAAAAAGAAAGGAAATTGTTACAACTGTTAAAAGCTTGGACATTATTCTAAGGAGTGTAGGCTAAAAAAGAAAACAAATGGTCAATTTAAGAAAATGGGACCTACAACTATTGTAAGAAGTCTAAACGTTATAAAAATGAATGTAGGCTTAAGAAAAGGAATGTTAAATATGAAATCAATCTCGTTGAAGCTGAACAAAATCCAAACATAGTTACCGTTATTGTGTCAAAAGTGTTCTTAGTAAACAACATGGAATAGATATTCAACACTGGAGTAACTCAGCATGTATGTAAGGGTCATAACATGTTTACCTCCTATCGGGCGACAAAAAATAAGGAACAAGTATTCATAGAAAATGCTTAATCATCTCCAATTGTTGGAAAATAAAATATTTTTGTAAAGATCACATTCGAAAGAAACTTTATTATTAAAGAACATGTTACATGCGGAAACGCTCACCTGCGAACCAGTTCGTATGTACTACTTACGAACTTTTTTGAGAACCCATCATACGTGATGGGGATCCAAAATCTGAACTATTCATGTGAAGAAGCACCTCGTGAAACCCCCCAGGCCCAAGTTTTACGTTGATGTAAAACTTTGACGGGCCATGAAAAATGAAAACAGTTTCCTCCCTTGAGTTGCATTTCTCTTTGCTACGGCCCACCAGAATTTTAGATTGGGGTGAAAATTTGTCACATCGGGTTTCATGGGATTCCGCATCACATGGACCGTTCAGATTAGACACCCATGGCACGTGTTTAAAGGTGCGCACGTGCGTAGGTGCGTAGGGGAGCATGACTCATGTTACATGTGCCTAACATTCGTCGTAACTTATCTCTATTTCGTTCCTCAATAAGGTTGGAGTTAAACTAATATTTGATTATGATAAGATTGTAATGATCAAGAATCGAACCTTTTTTGGAAAGGGTTATGTAACGTCTCAGATTTTCGCCAACTGAAAATTGGATGTCCTTAGCCATTACCTTTGATTTTTTTGACTTGAGTGCATATCCGTGTGTGTATTCGCACGTGTTTGGGACCAAAAGGAATAACCTTAGATTCACCAAAACCGTCCGACAGAGTGATTTGTTCCAGATGCCTTTGAAACCTTTGTTATGTGAACCGCGTCGTCGTTGCGGTCGCAACGGCGAAAACCGTGCGTCAATCCAATGCTCTGTTAGTAAGATATGACCCATCGAATCCACGACTAAAATTACATATCCTGTAACATGAGCAACATTTATTGTGCTAGGCCCATTTGACTTGGGCCCCATGTGGGCATAAAGCTCAATTTATAGAATATAGAAATTATCACAAAATAGGACAATTACTACATGACAAAAAAATAAGCTAACACATATAAGACAATGCACATGAGACAAAAATGGAGTCTACCCTGAAATCCATCATTAGCTCTCTCCCCATGCCTTAGAAACTAATCATGAGCTATGTCCACTTCATCCTACACATGCATCCAATACATTCCTTGTTTTGTGCCACATTACTTCAAACCACCGATTGTAACACTTTACTTCATCATCCACCATGCATCACTCACAACCCATAACCCTTATGCATCCATTAGCCAATGCATGCCTAGATTTCTTCTATTAACCACACCATACACCACCTTTCATCTTACTTTTAGTACCAATAAGACCCCATAAACTTGCCACATCATCTTGCCACCTCAACCCCCAATTCCCTATATAAGAGTAGGAGCTCTCTTACACTCATCATTTTTCTATACTTAGAAAAATTCTGAGATTTTAAGAGAGAGTGAGAGATGGTGGGGCCAAGGTGTGGCCCATCATCAACCAAGAGGGAGTGGACCACACATCATCATCAAGCCATCCATCCATTTGAGGTGATCGAGTCTACACTTCACCTTCCATCCTCTTCATCCTCCTCTTTCCACCTTTTATATTTTCTTGATGCATGTGAGGCCCACTAGTGTGGAGCCCCATGGGTGTATATATTAATGGCTATGGTGGTCAACATGGTGGCCCACGTCAGTATGGTCCACCATTATGAACATTGTATCAACACCCTTTAATTGTAATCACATTTTTGTATCTGGATAACAACTTCTAAAAATCATATAAAATCAAATATGCTACGATCGAAGTTGAAACTTGGGAATAATATGAATCACAATATGAGATAACCCTGGGCCAAATTTCGTAGCCATCCAACGGTCCAATCATCAGTGACATCAACTTTACTTGGCTGTTGTCCAGCAGAACATGCAGGATTCTGATTTGCTAAAAACGGAACCATTTTTACTTCCTTCATTGAATACAATAAAAATATATATTCTGTTAAATCCATAGAAAATCAAAGCAGCTTTCCAATGGTATATAATATGCCTCGATTGGTGTTCAGACGACTGAGATCTTGGCCTTATACGAAAATGTATTTAAGAGCTTGTTATGACCATTCCTGTGTGGGCCATATCCGTGATTCTAACGGTCAGATATATTTGATATTTATTCTTAACTTACTTGAGATAGTTAACAATCATATGTATGGTCCCTATGGTCAGATTCTTTCATGATAAAATTTAAAAAATTCTGAACTGATAGATACTTCCGTAAGGATAAACCTTGGATTGTTTTGTATAGTCCAGCTGAATCTAAGGCTCTGTATGGTTGGAAACTTAAAAAAAAGTATAAATGACTTATTTCCAAAACATTCATTGGATGAGATTTTCCAATAAAGGATCTGATCATAGAGATTTAATCAATACATTTCATGTGTTACTCGATGTGTATGTTGGATCTATGTTATATATAACATTCATCCTCTTATTGACCCACTTGGGTGTGGGACCACTTGTGATTTATACATTTATTAGTTCATCCAATCTGGACACCCATGTACATTATTTTGTATCTCTTTTATATGGTTTGCTAGCGTGTGGGCCCCACTTGCCATTGGATCTATTTCATTTTCTTTGCACTCTGTTTGCTGAAATTTTTCTAAGTACTTAATTGTATTATATGTATGCCTCTTTGACACCTTGTAGTGGGCTCCACGCTCTGTATTTAAGGATACTGCTATGGGGGATGTTTAATTCTTATATCAGTGAGACGGGATGTCCTACCTTTTTATCTAGAATGATCCTTAAGTGTTTAGAAATTGGGCCCTAAGTTGTGACAGATCCCATTGCTGAAAACTGCCTGATTGTTTTTGTGTTTTGTACCAACTTTGAGCTTCTATAGTGGACCCCACGCACAAGATATGAGTAGGCCATCACTTGGAACCTTTAAGCTATACCAATGAATAGATAAATTATATTTTACTTGGGCCAAAAAAGACCCCACATGATCAGGGAGTAAATCTCAAAATGGGGCAAGGCACAGTTGTGCGAAAAAATTTGTGCAGAAAATTAAAATATCTATTGTTGGCCCTATACCAAATATTATGTGTGCACAACCAGTTGGTCCCAACTTATACTTTTTGAAGTACATATAAATTAGTTTAAAAACTCTTAAAAAATAAGGAGATCACTTTTTCTTTAAGAGTTTATTTAACTTAAGAGGTACATAATTTTTTTATATATTAAAATTTAAACAAATTTATCCTTAAACATTTTAAGTAATTTCCATTTTTGCCCATTTCTCTTCTCTCCGGTCTAAAGTGAGCCCACATAATGAACGACCCATATTGAAGGTGGGGCTCTACATGATTAATAGTCATCAAGGTGGTCCAAATAATATATGATCGCATCAAAGGTGGGCCCCACATGATGGATGCCCCACATCAAAGTGTGGCCCACATGATTGACCACCCACATCAAAGGTGGGACTCACATGATGGATGGTGGATATTGAAGGCGGGACCACATGATGGAAGGTTGACATCAAAGATGGGCCCACATGATGAACGAACCATATATAATGTTGGGCCCCACATGATTGACAATCCACAACAAAGGTGGGTCCCACATGATGGATGGCCCACATCAAAATGTGGCCCTACAAGATGGACTATCCACATCAAGTAGGCCCCACATGATGAATGATCCATAGCAAAGGTGGGACCCACATGATGGATGGTGGACATCTAAGGTGGGTCATGATGAACTGCCCATATTGAAAGTGCCTTCACATGATGAATAATCCACATTAAGGTGGGCCCACAAAATGCATGGTTCACATCAAAGGTGGGCTGACATGATGGATGGTCCACATCAATGTGTAGCCCAACATAATTGGCCATCCACTTTAAGTAGGTCTCACTTGATGGACGATCCACATCAAAGTTGGGATCCACATGATGGATGATGGACATCAAAGTTGGCCCACGTGATGGATGGTTGATATCAAAGGTGGGCCCACATGATTAATGACCTGTATTGAATGTGGGGCCCACATACCGAATGGTCTACATGATCAAGGTGGCCCATGTAATGAATAGAGTGAGCCTCATATAATAGATGGCCCACGTCAAAGTGTGGCCCCTCGTGGTGGATTGTCTACATCAAGTGGACATTGAGGGCCCCACGTGATGGATGACCTACATTAAGGTGGGCCCCATATAAGGGACAGTCCACCTCAAAAACCAACCAAACAAATCATCTAGCTCTTATAATGGAATTGCTGTATTCTTCAAAAAGCTCTTATAATAAATTAATTCTTGTATTCTTCAAAAAGCTCTTATAATAAATTAATTCTTGTATTCTTCAAAAAGTACATCAACTACTCCTTAAAAAAAAAAAAAAAAAAAACTCTATTTGAACCTTTCACCAAACGTACTTTTTTAAAATAAGAGTTTTTTTAATAATTTTGAAAATGCAATTTATCAAACAAACTTATTTAAAATAGAGTTAGAATAAGAAGAATTTATTAAAGTAGCTCTTATTTAAAAAGCTTTTATTAAATTAGAGTAGAAATGCTAAAAGATCTGAAGATAAAAGGTTCATTACATGATGTTTTTATTTATTTATTAATTTATTTTAAAGACTCGGAAGCTCATTCTACACGCCCAGAAAGTCCGGGCCGGTCGACTCAGATCAGTCGGGTACAACTCGAATGAGTCGGAGTCGGCAATCCATTGCGTGGAATCATCTTCCCGTGTAAGTTGGTGGCAAGGATAATGGCACGTGATATTTTCAGTTTATTCCGGTTTTCAGTTTGTACAAGTGGGGCCCACGTTTGATGATTCCGTCGATATATATGATGGGTCCTGCTGTGGATGGCACGTGCATCAAAAACCTCCCATGCAGAAAAATCTACGCTCCTAATTAGAAGAAGGCCGAAGATTCGATCACTAGGGCCATCCAACAAGGTGCATATGAGGAAGCCATGGTGGGGCCCATCCCATAAACGATCCAGGTCACTGAACCATTCTTTCGGATCATTTTATGGTATGAGCCCAAAAATGAGTTTGATCTAAATCTCAAGTGGACCGCAAAGTGTTGATTGAACCCCTACCATTAAAAACTTCTCAGAGTCACAAAAGTTTTGGATCATGCTGATATATTTTTTCCCTTCATCCAAGTTTGTACGACCTAATCAACAGGTTAAATGTCAAATAACCATTACAGTGGGCCTTAGGAGGTTTTTAATGGTGGACATTTAATCACTACTGTTTTATCATGGTGTGGTCCATCTAAGATTTAGATCTACCTCATTTTTAATTAGTATCAAGTTAGCCCTAAAATTATCTTTCAAAATGGATGGCGGCGTGGATAAAACACATACATCATGGTGGGTCCACATAGCACCGACCACTAGTCACTGGCTGTGGCAGCGTCACTAGCCCAACCGCGTACGAACATGACCGGAATCATCTTCAACTCCATTTTTAACCAGCAGCGTAGACCACCCAAGCGCTACGAGGTCTACCGTGTTTATTATTATTATTATTATTAAATCCACTCCGTCCAACAGGCGAGAATCATTATTTGAAACGTATATTCAAGAGATCATCCTGATTAGAAAACACTCTTCGTGAGCCACACCAATGAAAACAATGTAAAACTGATCCTAGAACCTGTGAGTTCGGAAGGTGTGTCCAACCTAACATTTGGATCCGGCTGATTTTTTTTATTCTCTATATATCTTGGTGAGTCACACCAGATTAAGGGTTTGATAAAAGATGCACACCATGGTGGTCCCACACACAAACTTATGATTGGCATGGACTCGGATTGCATTGCAGAACACGAAATCTAAGTCCGTACCGTATGCCGCTGGATAAGTTCGGTGGGCCCACCATGATCTATTTGTTTTATCCATGCCTAAATCTATTTTAGGGTAGGAGCTGAAAAATGAGGCAAATACAAATCTCAAGTGGACTACATTGTAGGAAACAGTGGTGTTTGAAAGCCTACCATTAGAAACTTTATAGGGCCCACTAATATTTATTTGCTATCTAACCTGTTGATTAGGTCACACTGATTTGAATGAAAGGAAACAAAATATTTCAGCCCATGGAATTTTTTAATGGTGGGAATTCAATTGCTACTGTTTTTTATGGTACGGTTGACCTGAATTTGGATCCACTTCACATTTAGGCTCATGCCTTAAAATAAGCTAGCAAATTATATGGAATGGACGGAATAAATGAAACACATGCATAATAGTGGGGCCACCGCGCTTTTCGTGGCACACCAACGTCAATGTTGTGTGCTACTCGAGGCAATCCGAGTCGGGTTGGCATCCCATTAACATTCACCTAGTCAATTGCATATTGAATAACTCAGTCCCCCCAATGGATGTATGTGTCATATCCTCGCAGCCCATCTGTTTCCCAAATCACGCGTGAGGTCAAAATTGAAGCATATACAAAGCTCAGGTGGACCACGGGAAAATAGGGGATAATGATGTCCATAGTTGAAACCTTCCCATGAGATAATAATTATCCATTGTTGAAACCTCCTATTTGCCCCCAAAATCCGTTGTGATCAAATGAACAATGTGGGTTAAGCATGTGACATAAAAGATATTTGAGGGTTTTTCATACATGGTGGGTAGGGCTTTTATTAATTCTTTTGTGGTTTTCATCTTAAATATATTGAAGGCGACGCTCTTAGACAAAGAGAGTCAGATCGTTCCTAAAGCCTCCCGATCCAATAAAAACCATTCATCATCTGTCATCTTTTCTCGTTTCTTCTCTTTTCCTCCTAAAGGAATATAGAGGTCCTTCTGATAGAGATAATCATCTATCTGCATCTTCCATAAAGTAAAGTTTGAACCATCAAACTTCTCAATTATAGTCTTCCCTTCTTTCGTGATCGCTCTCAATAGAATTAAAAACTAATGGCACTGATACCAGTTGTTGCACAGCATGCCAATAAACACAGTGAACCGAGATCCAATCTCGAGTCTCACCCACAAACGATAAATAAGAAGAAATATAAACTAGAAAAAGAATTAAAGCATTCCAAACAATTCACAAGACACGATATACGTGGAAAAACCCCAACAAGGGTAAAAAACCATGGATGTAAACTTCCACTATGAAGAAAAATGAAGATTACAAAGCAATATACTAACCTCTTCCCTTGGAAGTATAGAGAAACCCTTTGCCCACACCTTTGAATAACTCTCATTATACCTAGAAAAACCCTAGGGACCTTATTTATAGTTTAGGCAACTTTCCTTTCGCACCCTTGCGAAAACTGACTTAAAAATCCGCAGTCCGCATCAAATCTCGATACGAATCTGCGTAACCTCGACTGGTCGAGCATGGGCCTCGACCGGTCGAGTATCGCGGAACAAAAAAAACCTATACTCACTGGACTTTGAGTCGAGCCAGTCCACAACTGGTCAAGTGGGCCACTCGACCGGTTGAGCAGGGCACTCGACTGGTCGAGCGGCCCCCAGATGTGGCTTCACATCTCAACACCCTGACCACCAGAAGAAGGTCGGCTTGGGCTAAAAGCAGGGCCGACCCTTGCTTCTCACTGCCCATTCTGGCCATCGCATCCGCTAGCCCATTACCCTCTCTACAAATATGGACAAACTTTACATGGCTGATAAGGCTAAGGTTCCTGATTCTGTCTACCCAATACTTCAATTTCCAACCCAGGCAGGATAACCCCAAAAGGAAATTCAGCACCAGAAGAGAGTCAGATTCTACTAAGATATTTGTGAAGCCATGCTGGATGCAATGCACAAGGCCGTCGTGAACTACTTGAAGTTCCGCCCTCGTATTGGAGGCGAAGCCATAACCTGCATAGAATCCGAAGCAAAAACCTCCCTTATCTCCTCTGCGTACTGTTCACACCCCAAGTATAGGGTTGTGATATAGTCATAATCTCGGTATGACTGAGGTCGAATCCACAGGGACTGAACCTTGTACGTAATCTAAAAGTAACTTGAACTAGAACTAGACGAAGATGTAATTTAAATCAGAGAGAATTATGAGAATAATGGTGAATAAATTTAATTAAAACTTGTAAAATTCAAAGGTGGGAAACTAGTGATTCCAAGGATCCACTTGTAGTAATCAAGGAGATCTATGCTTGATTCACAAACACAACTGGATTTAGAGTCCTATCCTCATCCAGATGGAAGATACTTCATTAAAAACAATTAATTATGAACGTCCTTTGATCTAGTCATCAATGGATAAGAGGTATGAGAATTAGACTTGATTCCATCACAATGCCATGCCCATGAGACAAAGTAAATAACAAATCTAACCAATCCACATCCATCTGAGAGAGTTATAACATTAGGAAGGGTTCTGTCATCCAACCATGTCCAAGAGGCGATGGTAAACAATAGGGTTCCTAATTTCATAATCATAATAAAGCAAAGAACATGCTCTAAGCTATCGCAGATCCATTGTAATTTAAGTTATAACAAACCATTAAAAACTAAAGGCATTCCTTATAATCAAACTAGAATAAAAATCAGTTCAGGTTAAACATGAATCAAAAGGTATAAAGAAATGTTGAGATGTGGAGCCACATCTAGGGGTCGCACAACCGGTCGTGGGGTCCGCTTGACCAGTCGTGAGCAGTTGTGGACTGGCTCGACTCAAAGTCTAGCGAGCATAAATTTCTTGGGTCCGAGGTGCTCGACTGGTCGGGGGCCATGCTTGATCGGTCGTGGGGTTCTCTCGACCAGTCGTGCAGCCTGCATGACCAGTCGAGGTTACGCAGATTTGTTTTCGGATTTAATGCGGACTGCGAATTTTTGAGTCGGCTTTCGCAAGGGTGCGAAAGGGAAGCTGCCTAAACTACATATAGGTGTCCCTAGGGCTTTTCTAGGACATGGAAAATAATTCTAAGGTGTGGGTAAAGGGTTTTCTATATACTTCCAAAGGAAAGGTTAGTATATTGCCATGTAATCTCCGTTTTTCTTCATAGTGGAAGTTTGCATCCGTGGTTTTTTACCCTTGGGGTTTTTCCACGTATATCTTGTCTTGTGGTTTGTTTGGAATGCTTTTATTATTTTTCTAGTTTATATTTCTTCTTGTTTATCGTTTGTGGGTGAGACTTGAGATTTGATCTCGGTTCACTGCGTTGTTGGCGTGCTGCGTAACAACTAATATTAGAGCTATTGGTTTAGTTCTATTGGGAGCGATGACAGAAGAAGGGAAGACTATAATTTAGAAGTTTGATGGTTCAAAGTTTGGCTTCTGGAAGATGCAGATGGAGGATTATCTGTATCAGAAGGACCTCTATATTCCTCTAAGAGGAAAAGAGAAGAAACCAAAAAAGATGACAAATGATGAATGGTTTTTACTAGATAGGAAGGCTTTAGGAACGATCTGACTCTCTTTGTCTAAGAGCGTCACCTTCAATATATCCAAGATGAAAACCACAAAAGAATTAATGGAAGCCCTAGCCACCATGTATGAAAAACCCTCAGCATCCAATAAGGTTCATCTTATGAAACAACTATTCAACATGAAGATGTCAGATGGTGGGAGCGTGGCTGAACATTTAAACGAGTTCAATACAGTCACGAGCCAGTTGGAATTCATTGGCATTATTTTTTAGGATGAGGTCAGGGCGTTATTAATCTTGTCCAATTTGCCAGACAGTTGGGATGGTTTGGTGATTGCTATAAGCAATTCTTCAGGGTCGACAAAGCTAAAATTTGATGATGTGGCCAGTCTAATTCTCAGCGAAGAATCTAGAAGAAAGGCATCAGGAGTTTCAGGGGATTCAGGGAATGATCTAAACGTTGAAGGAAGAGAAAGATCGCTGAACAATAGAGGTAATAAACATGGGCATTCTAAGTCGAGGAAGAAGTCAAAGGGACCGAAAGACAGACAGGTGTTGGCATTGTGGCAAGAAGGGGCATATAAAACGTGATTGCAGGGCGCTTAAGAAATAAGAAGGAAGCTCTCAAGGCGGGAAGGATACAGTGAATTTATCTAAAGAGAGTGACACAGAGGCGTTGATCTTGTCTCTTGATGCGAGGAATGAGTCTTGGATTATAGACTCGGGTGCTTCGTGTCATGCCACTTCATGTAAGGAAGTTCTGCGTAATTATGTATCAGGTGACTTCGGGAGAGTTTACCTGGGTGATGATGAGCCGTGCAGTATAGTTGGAAAGAGGGACATTCATGTAAATCAGAAAGACGGAACAACTTTAAAATTGAAGGATGTCAGACATGTACCGAGTTTGAAATGTAACTTGATCTCAGTGGGGCAGTTGAACGGTACCGGTTATGTGACGACCTTTACTAGTGATTCCTGGAAGATCACAAAAGGTGCCTTGGTGATATCTCGAGGCAAGAAGGAAGGTACTTTATACGTGACTTTAGGATCGTATAGTTCACTCGCAGTCGCATCAACTGGAGTGAATGAGCAGTTATGACATCAGAGGTTGGGACATATGAGTGAGAAAGGGATGAAAGTGCTATTGTCAAAAGGGAAGCTACCAGGGCTGAAGTCTATTGACTTGGAATTCTACGAGGACTGCATGTATGACAAGCAGAAGATGGTAAGCTTCAAGAAGACGGGACGCACTCCAAAGACGCATCTATTAGAGCTTGTACACACTGATGTGTGGGGACCGACACAGGTATTATCTCTTGGTGGCTCACGTTATTTTATTTCCTTTATTGATGATGCTAGTAGAAAACTGTGGGTCTATTTCTTAAAACATAAATCTGACGTATTTGATGTATTTAAGAAGTGGAAAGTTATGGTAAAAAATGAGACATGTAAAACAGTAAAATGTCTCAAATCTGATAATGGGAGAGAGTACTATGATAAGAGATTTGAGGAGTATTGTGCAGCAAATGGAATCAAACATCAGGAAATGATTCCAGGGACACCACAGCAGAATGGTGTGGGTGAGCGCATTAACAGGACTATCCTTGAACGCGCCAAGAGCATGAGGTTACATGGTGGGTTGCTTAAGACCTTTTGGGCAAATGCTATGAATACTGCCGCATATCTTATAAATAAAAGTCCCTCAACATCATTGGATGGTGAGCTGCCAGAAGAAACGTGGATTAGGAAAGAAGTGAACCTTGCACATCTCAGAGTGTTCGGTTGCACTTCATACATTCATAGAGCTGGGCATCGATCCTGATCGGATCAGATTAGGTATAACTCGATCCTATACGATTTTCCAATGGTTAGACCCAAACTCGATCTGATCAAAGACCGGATCCGGGTCACCTGATTCGGACAGACCCGATGCCTAGTTGACATTATCCGAATTGAGTCCGCCTCAATCAGGAAAACCGAGCGGGATCGGATTAGGTACGATTTGAATAGTATGAATTAAATCAAATTGTTTCATATGGTGTGGTCTAAGTTAACCTTTAATATATTTCCTTTTTGTGCTCAATGACTAAAATAATATTTCAAAATGTTTAAACGGCTTAGATGAAATATATAGATCACGGTGGGCTCCACATGGCTCTGAAAGAACATTTAGTTTCCATGTATATGTTTTCATTTAAGTTTTAAAGTTACTTCCTCTTCACGGAACCTTTTACTTACTTTTCACGCAAGCATGGGTAAATTCAAATTGTGTATCCACGTTAACGATTTCTGTGGATCTGATCATGGGGTAGGTGTTATCTCCAAACCGTTCATTCATTTGGCAAGCTCGTCTTAAGGCTTGAGACGAAAAATAAGATAGATCTAACTATCAAGTGGAACACACGAATGGTTTAACAGTGAAAGTCATTCTTTGTTGCTATTTGTGGTGTGGTCCAGATGATCTTTGGATATTATTCATTTTTTGAATAATGCTCTATAATAATCTATAAAAATATATGAACGGTTTAGATATAATAAATACATCACTGTGGGGCCCATATAACTTTGATCTCCTTTGAACCGTTCGTACAACTCGGAGCTCGAGGTGCCAGACACGTCACGCGCCAGTACAGCTGTAGCGCTGTACTGGAAACGGACGGGCTACTCCCTTGCCACCGGTCGTCACTGCTTTGTGGACCCCACCATGATGCATGTGTTTCATTCATGCCCTTCATCTATTTTTATAGATCATTTTATGTTATTAGAAAAAAAAATGAGGTATATCGAAATCTCAAGTGGACCACATTATAGGAAACTGTGTTGAATGAACGTTGACCATTAAAAATGTTTTGCAAGCTATAAAAGTTTTTTATCAAGCTGATATTTATTGTATACCCGACGTCAAAACCGGGTCGGGTCTGTTCGGACCCATTCGGTCCAGGTATTCGGACCGGATCTGTTCAGATATAGTGTTATCTAAACCTGATTCGAAATACTTTCGGATCTGGACCATCAGAATCGATCATGCCCGATCAGACCATCGGTTCTGTTTGGAACGGTACCGAGTCGGGTCTGGTAGGGTCAGATCCACCGGATCGTGCCTAAGTTGCCCACCTCTATACGTTCACATTGATGTAGAGCACAGAAACAAGCTGGATGCGAAATCCAAGAGGTTCACGTTTATAGGCTATGGGCAGCATGGTTTTGGCATCAGGTTTTGGGATGGAGAAAACAAGAAAATCATCAGAAGCAAGGATGTAGTCTTCAATGAAAAAGTGATGCATAATGACAGTGTGCAAGAAACTAAGGCCGAGGAGAAAGAATTCGCAGAGTTAGAAGAGTACTTATCGGACACGGGTGTTACAACGCCACAGATGATCATGTACAAGAGCATTATGAGGCAGAGCAGTAGACACCGGTTGTGAGGAGGTTTACTCGGGAGAGGAGACCCACGGTTTGATACTCACCCTCCTTACATTATCTACTGCTGACAGATAATGGTGAACCAGAGTGTTTTGAAGAGGCATTACAATTAGATACACGGGTTAAGTGGGAGCAGGCCATGGATGATGAGATGGACTCTCTTGAGTCTAATCTTACATGGGAGCTAATCACTCTACCCAAGGGTAAGAAAGCTCTTCATAACAAGTGGGTTTACAGACTGAAGGAGAAGCACGATGGTTTGAAACGGTACAAGGATAGATTGGTTGTGAAAGGGTTTCAACAAAAGGCAGGTATCGATTTTACTGAAATATTTTCACCTATGGTGAAAATGTTTACGATATATGGTCTTGAGTATAGTGGCTACAGAGGACTTACATCTAGAGCAGCTAAATGTTAAGACAACCTTTCTTCATGATGACCTTGAAGAAGAGATATATATGCATTAGCTGATAGGATACGTGGCACCAGGAAAGGAGAAAAAGTTGTATAGACTGAAAAAGAGTCTATATGGCCTAAAGTAGGCCCCGAGGCAATGGTACAAGAAGTTCGACAGTTTCATGTCGGGAAACGGTTTTAGAAGATGTCATGTAGACCACTATTGTTATTTGAAGAAGTTTGATACGTCGTACATCATCCTTCTTCTGTACGTTGATGATATGCTTGAGGCCGATTCAAGCATGAAAGACATCTCAGATCTCAAAAGACAACTGTCTAGAGAATTTGCATGAAGGATTTGAGAGCTGTAAAACAAATCTTAGGTATGAGGATAAAGTGTGATAGGGAAAACAAGAAACTAGTTTTGTCACAGGCAGAGTACATAGCTAAGGTACTTGATCGATTCAATATGGGAGGTGATAAGTCGGTTAACACTCCATTAGCCAACCACTTCAAGCTATCTAAGGAGAAAGGGGCAAAGACACATGAGGAATGAAACTACATGGCTAAAGTCCCATACGCGTCAGTTATAGGGAGTTTCATGTACGCTATGGTGAGCACGAGGTGTAACACCCCAGATTTTTGCCAACCTGGAGTTAGATGTCCTTAGGCAAGGGGTCGATCCTAACCCCTTATTAACTTCTCAAACCTCAAATCCTTTAGAAATTAAACGAGAATTACCTAAGTGCTAAACTAGATTCCATGCGAAATCAGCACTAATCACTTTAAATACGACCTGTAAGACCCAAAACTTGTATAATCATTGACGCTAAGTTACCCTAAAATCTAGGATCAACCTCATTACCCAGTTGCTCTCAAGAGCACATTGAAACTCCATATCGGATCTAGACCGCACGTCGAAAGTCCGAATAATACGAAATTATATAATTAGGACCGCCTTGCTGGGCTTGACAACCATCTCAGAAATCAAATCCAGATAGTGTCCTGGGGCTATTCGCTTGAGCCTGGAGTGAAGTGTGTGAGAAAACGTGGTTTTCTTTAGAAATTAAATCTAATTTAAGTAATCCGAGACTTGTCGCTTGCGGGGCAGATATAAGTAATCAGACCGTTAGAATCCGACCCAAATACACCCTCGGATCAGGAGAAATTTTTCATACATGGCAGTGTACTTGTGGCCCTGATCGAGTTTCGGTGACCGTTGAATGGAAATTGGTCCGCTGCGGTCGATCTGTAAATCCGATCGGACTGAAAACTTAACTCGACCTAGATCCATGGTCAGGGAGCTTAAGTCCGACCTTAGGCTCAAGGGGAGGCTCCGAAAGTACTCCGTTGAGCTTAAACAGACGAACTTTGGCTATAACTTAAGTATACCTTGGCCCTGGGGTCATTTCCATAAGTTTTTGGCCTATATAAGGACCTTAAAACCTCTCTCATTCACTCCATACGAATTTGGAAAAAATCCTAAGAGAGAAGAGAGTAAAGAGAGAGAAAGTGAGAGTGAAGTTGGAGTCACTCTTGGGAATCAATCCCTGCTATTTTACGTGTCTATCCATCACTACCGTATCGCTTTTCCAGCGATTCTGATTTCATTTTCAGGTAAGAAATCCTAACCCTAATCAGTTCTAGAGATTCAACTAGTGTAAGTGATGAAATAGCTAACTTATTTCATATCATAGGTTGTCGTTCTACCGTTGATAAAGACTTGGTGTTCAACTGAGTCTGATACTCGCTTCTACGACATAAGGTGCGAACTTTAAACGTATAGGTTATAGTTTTCAAGGCTTTCAATGTCATATATTACTGACGTGGATGCTATTGCACATGTACAAAGTGCTGTCCGTTTCATTTTTCAGATATACGTTAACTATGTTGAATATACTATATTCCTCTTATTTGTAGAAAATACCGTATACGTATGAAATACAAATTTGTGCTTGCCATGATTAATTGCTGTCTATGTATACTAGATGCATGTGTATCAACTTCTGGGTGAACGGATTAGCTTAATACCTGTTATATTAACATACGTCGTGTATGTACAAGTTGTAGCCTAAATGTTTGTGAAAATGTCTAAGTGAGTATAAATTATGCATTAGTGTACGCCATGACTAACCGTCATGGATATGTGATTGTTGTATAGGCGGCAATCCGCCTTTGACGAAAGGAGTTGCCCTAATACGTATTCTAACTACTACGTACCATGTATGATGTTATGTGCAGACTAAGTGTATGTAAAAATGTCAGTATGAGTAAGTGCTTATAAATTCTTCTCTAATTGGGTGTTGAGATATGATTCTCAACTCCTTTAACTATGTGTATGCTTTCCTCCATGTACCGTATATTATAGTGTTTGTTTATCTATGTGATGCATATGTATAAATCTATGTTTATATTGTATTCCATAAAATGCAAGAACAAAGCCGTGAAGGGTGATGGGGGAGTGGTGTAATGATTCCGTGCAACTGCCCTGACAGCCCTAAAGTGGACAATATCGGACCTTTGATTGCATGGTTTGAAATCTTGATCCATTACTGCTTTAACTATCTTCTAGGATATTTTGTTGTAATTGAATGTGATTGGGGCTATTGTATAGTTTAGGCAATCGGTAACAGATCCTAGATTGGTGGATGATGCTGTATCGCCACAGAGGATGTGTTCGACGAATCCGAGTCGTACTTCAGTTGTCGACAATGGTTAGGCCACACGGAGTGCTTATGCACTTCATGCCGATTAACTTGATGTGCGCTCATGCTAGTCGAGCTCGTCAAGTAACCCGATTTACCCGATGTATGTTCACCATGTTTGGACGCTACTGCTTGAACCTAAGGTACCAAACTCACCAGTGAAAACTCCGTTAACCTTGGTACCTCGATCCGCTAAGACTCATGAGCTGGACATGGTGGTATGGGACACCGTGGTCGAGCTGTCGGCCTATGCTGGGGCGACGAGCCTCCCTGTAGTGACCAGTGAGCAACCAAGACTCGTGAGCCGAATATGGTGGTATGGGACACTGTATTCGAGCTGTCGGCCTACACTGATTGGTGACGAGCCCTTTGTAGTGACCTCGAGCATACTCTGAGTCTACGTGGAGGCGACAACCCTTCCGTAGCATTTAGAGTATAAACTAGGCTTGTACTGATTTGGCGACGAGCCCTTTGCAGCGACCTAGAACCGCAACATTGTATGAGATTTACTAGGACTGACGACCCTAGAATGGATCATTGTTTGGGTATTGATATAAGGGAGGTACCTTAGTTTCCCAATCTTGCTGTTTGTAAAGGACTAATAAGAACTTGGTAATTATATGCATACACCGCATTATGCGTGCGTTCAGGCGTAGCAGGTCAAGCACTAAGGCAGTGTTGTTCATGCGCGAACGTGAGATGAAGTCGCTGAGGGAGCGTAGGTAAGGGCATGCATCATACATTCATACCATTCTTGCATTAACAAGAGTACTTAGGGATGTGTGATTTACTGCTTTATCATTCCTGCTTGATTGAATTGATAATATGCTAACCTTTGCTTTATTATTCTGCTGAGTTGATCACTCACTCCCACGTTACGGGACGGTGTTGTACACACCAACCAGACTCTGTCTTAGCCGCAGGTGATGGCGATGCTTATGAGGAAGAGCCAGACTTTTACGATGACAAGGAGGAGCTCTCCTATATGAAACTCTCTAGCGGGTCTATGTAGACCTGGAGTTGTACGGACGGGGCTACAGGGTTTTGGATAGAGAACATTACACTTTCTCATTTTGTATATTGTGGAACTACACTTGTAATTCTTTAACCTGGTAACATGTTCACACTCTGGAGACTTACACCAGTTTACATGTATTTAGTATATCTATCACAGTCTTCCGCTTGCGTAATTTAACTGTCTCTGGAGTATGATATGTTGTTTTGGCGTAATCTCATTCATCTTTAATGCACTAAAACAGACAACATTAAATCATCCTTATTTATGTTGCATAAGTGATGCGTTGGAACTCCCAATTTTATGCTCGACCCCCAATTTTCACGGTGTTACAAGATGGTATTAGAGCATGATTTGGATTAAACCGGACCTGGGTTATGGTCACACGACGTACGTTGACGCTTTTCGACATAGGTGGGTGCGAGAGGATGTAGAAACAATCATAAGTGTTCCAGTTTCGCCAATTGGCGAAATTCACTGAAAATGATTGCTGAGATCTGGTCCATACTCTCCCAGGATCGCTTAAAGCGACCCCGAATCACTCCTAGACCATCAAACGATGGATGTAGACCACGTTTTATTCCATCCCAGCTGTTTAAAATCGGTAAATGTAAATATACATCAGAAACTTCCCGAAAAGACCCGATTTGGCTCGAATCAGAGTCGAGGGGTCAAAACGATCAATTCGGTGGGACCCAAGGTGGGGCCCACATGTTTTTGGACCAAGGGGGAGGGGAGGACCTCGCCCAAGGGGCGAGCCCTCGCCAAAACCTCCAGAGACCGGCGAGGGGCTCGCCGGTTTGGCGAGGCCTCACCGACTAGCAGGCTCGGCCAGGCGGGCTGCTCGGGCCGATCGAGTTTGGGGTGTAGTGTGGCCCCCTGATGTAAGGGTTTTTTTTATTAAAACCCTTCCCATGTCGCCCCTCCTTCATAAGCCACCCCTCCACGTTTTCTTTTCTTCCAAAAAGTTCAGATTTCTCTCTCAAATCGCCCCACCAAATGATCTCTCTTCCATTTTCGTGCACTCTCTCCACCACCCTGCTATAAACCCGTCTCTGTTGCTGCCTATCCTCTCCATTCTCTCTCCTTTGAGTTCCTGAATCCCCCATTTGATGCTCAAATTCGTGTACACCCACTACCCATCCTCTTTCTTCATTTTTCCTCTTCATTCCCTTCCATTTGAGCCTTTACACACCCCTTGGAGGCTCAAATCCATGGAGACCTAAAGACTCCAACCTTTTTCTCCCTTTTCCTCACTTTCTCCATGGCTCTATTCAAAGTTATTACGGTCATTTTCTCAATTTCCACCTTTCTCTCTCTCTCATGGGAAAGAGAAAGGGTGTCGTGGATGAAGTCGGGCCTAATCGCCCCACTCGTTCAAGGAGACCGAGAGGCGCTGCCACAAGCACGGGCGTTGAGCGTGAGATATGGACTAAGCGAGACCTCGATCCCCAGGCTCCTCTCCCAAGAACTCTACTGGCGGAGTTGTCCCATGGAAGATATGTAGGCCGTAGAGTCCTTTTCGAAGCTCAAGTTGACGGGAAGCTCTTTGGAAAGTATCTGTTACTGGAGCACCTGGGTGAGGCTGGATGTGGCCCTGTTTTTGAGAAAAAATATCGTGCGAATGTGAGTACTTTCCGAGCTTTCTATGCCCATATTCGAGAGCCTACGCTGGATCCCTTGCAGTTCAAGATCCCATTCGGAAGAGATCAGGAGGCCACAATCGGCGCTGGCCTGATAGCTCGACTCATGGGCATACCGCTTGGCCAAGTCTACGTGAGCGAAAAGAATCTGAAGAGTGCATGAGAAAGTAATCGTCGTACGCATTTTCTTTGTGGTCGACTGGTCCAGTGGCAGCCAAATAATAGTCTTCCAGCGACCAGCATGACTGACGACTTCTGTCTACTCCATCACATCTTCACATTCAACGTCTATCCCGGGTGGAGCAATGGCAGTGAGTGCATGCGCCTGATGGTCGACTTTCTATACTAGGCAGGGCAGGGAGAGAAGTTGTGCGTGCCCACGTATGTTTTGCGACAGATCGTTCTGACCGCACGCTCAAATAAAATGACTGATTCTCTCCCCTTTGGCCGGCTTATATGCAAGATTGCACGCGAGTTCGGCTACAATCTTGGCGCAGAACTTCCAGTACTGCAACATTTCATCAATGAAACTACTCTCAATCAGATGGAGATCGGGCCGCGACGACGACAAGCCCAACTTGAGGAGAGTGAGGATGAGACGGAGAGTGAAGAGGAAGAGAGTGAGGGAGAAAGTGGAGCTGAAATAGAGGAAGAAGAGGAACATGAAGAGGAAGAGGGGGGCCCAGGATACAGAGGAGAGCTCACCTCCTATGGCACCGGAGCAGGACGCTGATCGGGTTGCTAGGGATGCCCGTCTAGCCCGCCTTGAGGAAGGTCAAGCTGTCCTACGACAGGATATTATGGATCTTCGGGGTCTCGTGAAACACAAGTTCAAGAAAGTGACTCGCACTTTGAAGTCTATCCTGTGCTGCTTGTAGGATAAGGGTGCCCCTCCTCCGTCGCCAGACTTGGATGCCTAGTCATTTGTGCCGTTGTCTCGTAGTTTATTTGTTGTTGTGTTAGGACCTTTGTGTTTTCATGTTGAGAGGCTTTGTAGTGTGGTAGTTTGGTAGTATGTTTTAGTGTTTGAAGCCTTAATTGTATTAGCTCATATGCATCTTTTGTCATGGTCCATGTAAGGCTACATCCCATGTATTGTGACGATTTTGGGTTAAATGAAATGCATGAAGCTCCTTTTGTTATCGAATGTGTAAAATGCTTGATAAGTTGGAGTTGTACTTGACAATTGTGAACACTTTCTACCCCTCCACCATTACTCCTCTAAACCCATCTCTTACTCCTCTTGGCCTCACCATTTCACACCCATATGAGCACAAAACCCAACTTTTGTATCTCATAACTTTCCAAACCCACAAATCTCATCTCACACTTTCCAACACAAGGCTCATTTTTCAAAGCCTATAAAAATTAATTTTAATCCCATCCCACCCTCCTTCAAAACAGGTCATTCCCAATCCCGAAGTGGGATTAGCAATGCAATCCATTTAATACAACTTAATACCATTGGCCAAACAGGCCCTTAGAGTTTTGGACCTAGAGTTGGTACTCCTAGATTTTGCAAACAAATTTGGCAGTATAAGAAATCCAACAAATTAATAATGTGAACCCTAGGACCTTCTTAGCTAGTATGAGCATGTGTGTAGTGCTCGAGTGTAGTTAAATTCAAGTTCAGGCAACTCAATTCCAATCAGACAACATTTGACCCTAAGCGATAAATAATTTCTTGTATGAGAAAGGGTATGAAATCATCTAGTGTATAAGCATAGACTTTGGATTACAACTATTGGTTGGTTATACTAAAGAATGTAAAACACTGATTATGCTGAGACAATTTAAAAATAGACTTAGTTAGTTGGCTTGATTAGGTTGGAGTGAGATCTCATTCCTTCGTTGAATCCCCCTAATACTTATAGGCTTATTTAATAACTCTTAGAAAAGTTGTTTTAACTTAGAAACTATTCACACTTAGAGAAAAGTTATATATCCCTCTGATTGAACGTTAGATTAAAACAACACACCCCCTAGGATCAGGAACACGGAGTAGAGAACTATATATAAGCGAGGTACTCGCGGTTTGAATTGAATTATCAATCATAGTAGTTACCAATGAACTCAATGCTCTGATCAAGCAGAAGGTTGGGATCAACTAGGATTAAGAACTGATATGACAATTTTCTGTCCTAGATAAGCAGAAGGTCTACGTATCTGGCTCAGACCCACTACACAACTTTCCTTCCGTGTTGGCTGAACCACTTACAACCAAAGGTTTGTTACTTCGCTTTTGAGAAGTGTTAAGAACACATAGCCAATAGGGATACTTTGCTCGGGCCTAAGAAATTTCTCAAATGGGCAACACAGATTTAGGGATTAGGTCCTGAATCACAGACCATTCGGACATACATATTGTGCATATGGCCTTAGAAAGATAGTCTGCCCGTTAACCTATTTTGTCCAAATTCCTTATACACTAATAATGTATAGAATATCTTACAGTATTCAACTAGGTTTAAATTACACCTCGTTCTGACGTACGGAGTGAGACATGGATTCTTAAGCCTTAAATAAGTTTTTTAAGGGGGGGTAGAAAGGTTATGAATGTGGTCGAGTTAGGGCACAACGGAAGCTTGGTGGGCCGATAGCCCACTGGCCCAGGATCGAATGGAATTGGACTATACGTAAAGATAGGTCACTAAATAGAATTTGAACCTTTCTTGGAATGTCGATAATAAGGTTACTAGAAGGAAAGTAATTAGGGTTTAAGCATTAAACCAATTCGTATTACAGAAAGGGCCTAACAATGAGTACGAGTGTAACTACTACCATGGACATAAATTAAGATGAGGACTCTCCTAGACCAAGACCCAATGGGCAACCTTATGACTAGGAAATTTGACTCTTTCATTGATGAATATTTCCTAAGTTTTTTTTTTTGAGTGATCAGACTACGGAGTTACTGGCATATACAACTGCGAAGCATTCACGGCTTGACCCAATTCTCAATCCTGAGTGGCTACCAATGGACTCACTGCTTTGACCGAACAGAAGACCAGGATCTACCAGGACTAGGAAGGAATACGATGAGCCTTCTACCCTAGTCAGGTAGACGATCGATGTATCGGGATCAAGCCCACTACAACCATCTCTTCGTATTGGTCGACCATTGAAACAAAATATCTTACTATAAATAAATGGGAATTGTCGTCAAGACGTCAAATAGATAAAGGAATGAATTGTAGCAAACCATCAGGGTATAAGCAAGAGATAAATGATATTTTTAAGGGGGTAGACGAACATGAGCCAGATTAGTATAGATAGTATACGTCGTACCATGCATATAAATTTGAAATCAGTAAAACTTGAGCAAGAGGAATAATAAAATCATTACTTACTACCCTTAGGCAATTTCGGGGACGAAATTATTTTTAAGGGGGGTAGATTGTAACACCCCAGATTTTTGCCAACCTGGAGTTAGATGTCCTCAGGCAAGGGATCGATCCTAACCCCTTATTAATTTTTCAAACCTCAAATCCTTTAGAAATTAAACGAGAATTACCTAAGTGCTAAACTAGATTCCATGCGAAATCAGCACTAATCACTTTAAATACGATCTGCAAGACTCAAAACTTATAGAATCATTGACGCTAGGTTACCTTAAAATCTAGGATCAATCTCATTACCCAGTTGCTCTCGGGAGCACATTGAAACTCTGCATCGGATCTAGAGCGCATGTCGAAAGTCCGAATAATACAAAGTTATATAATTAGGACCGCCTTGCTGGGCTTGACAACTATCTTGGAAATCAAATCCAGATAGTGTCCCGGGGTTATTCGCTTGAGCCCTGAGTGAGGTGTGTGAGAAAACGTGGTTTTCTTTAGAAATTAAATCTAATTTAAGTAATCTGAGACTTGTTGCTTGCGGGCCAGATATAAGCAATCAGACCGTCAGAATCTGACCCAAATACACCCTTGGATCAAGAGAAATTTCTCATACATGGCAGTGTACTTGTGGCCCTGATCGAGTTTCGGTGACCGTTGAATGGAAACTGGTCCGCCGCGGTCGATCTGTAAATCCGATCGGACTGAAAACTTAACTCAACCTAGATTCATGGTCAGGGAGCTTAAGTTCGACCTTAGGCTCAAGGGGGGCTCCGAAAGTGCTCCGTTGAGCTGAAACAGACGCACTTTGACTATAACCTAAGTATACCTTGGCCCTAGGGCCATTTCCATCAGTTTTAGGCCTGTATAAGGACCTTAAAACCTCTCTCATTCACTCCATACGAATTTGGGAAAAACCCTAGGAGAGAGAAGAGAGTAAAGAGAGAGAAAGTGAGAGTGAAGTTGGAGTCACTCTTGGGAATCGATCCCTGCTATTCTACGTGCCTATCCATCACTACTGTATCGCTTTTCCGACAATTCTGATTCCATTTTCGAGTAAAAAATCCTAACCCTAATCAGTTCTAGAGATTCAACTAGTGTAAGTGATGAAATAGCTAACATATTTCATGTCATAGGTTGTTATTCTACCGTTGATAAAGACTTGGTGTTCAATTGAGTCCGATACTCGCTTCTACGGCATAAGGTGCGGACTTTAAACGTATAAGTTATGGTTTTCAAGGCTTTCAATGTCAGTTAATGATATATTACTGACGTGGATGCTATTGTACATGTACAAAGTGTTGTCCGTTTCGTTTTTCAGATATACGTTAACTATGTTGAATATACTATATTTCTCGTATTTGTAGAAAATACCGTATACGTATGAAATACGGATTTGTGCTTTCCATGATTAATTGCTGTCTATGTATACTAGATGCATGTGTATCAACTTCTGGGTGAACAGATTAGCTTAATACCTGTTATATTAACATACGTCGTGTATGTACAAGTTGTAGCCTAAGTGTTTGTCAAAATGTCTAAGTGAGTAGAAACTATGCATTAGTGCACGCCACGACTAACCGTCGTGGATATGTGATGTTGTATAGGCGGCAATCCTTTGACGAAAAGACTTGCCCTAATACGTATTCTAACTACTACATACCATGTATGATGTTATGAGCAGACTAACTGTATGTAAAAATGTCGGTATGAGTAAGTGCTTATAAATTCTTCTCTAATTGGGTGTCGAGATATGATTCTCAACTCCTTTAACTATGTGTATGCTTTCTTCCATGTACCGTATATTATAGTGTTTGTTTATCTATGTAATGCATATGTATAAATCTATGTTTATGTTGTATTCCATAAAATGCAAGAACAAAGCCGTGAAGGGTGATGGGGGAGTGGTGTAACGATTCCGTGCAACAGCCCTGGCAGCCCTAAAGCGGACAATATCGGACCTTTGATTGTTTGATTTGAAATCTTGATCCATTACTGCTTTAACTATTTTCTCGGATATTTTGTTGTAATTGAATGTGATTGGGGCTATTGTATATTCTAGGTAATCGGTAACGGATCCTAGATTGGTGGATGATATTGTTTCGCCACACAAGATGTATTCGACGAATCCGAACCGTACTTCGGTTGTCGACAATGGTTAGGCCACACGGAGTGCTTACGCACTTCATGCCGATTCACTTGATGTGCGCTCGTGCTAGTCGATCTCGTCAAGTAACCCGATTTACCCGATGTATGTTCACCATGTTTGGACGCTACTGCTTGACCTAAGGTACCAAACTCACCAGTGAAAACTCCGTTAACCTTGGTACCTCGATCCGCTAAGACTCATGAGCCGGACATGGTGGTATAGGACATCGTGGTCGAGCTGTCGGCCTACGCTGGGGCGACGAGCCTCCCTGTAGTGACCAGTGAGCAACCCAGACTCGTGAGCTGAATACAGTGGTATGGGACACTGTATTCGAACTGTCGGCCTACATTGATTGGTGACGAGCCCTTTGTAGTAACTTCGAGCATACTCTGAGTCTACGTGGAGGCGACAACCCTTCCATAGCATCTAGAGTATAAATTAGGCCTGTACTGATTTGGCGACGAGCCCTTTGCAGCAACCTAGAACCGCAACATCGTATGAGATTTACTAGGACTGACGACCCTAAAATGGATCATTGTTTGGGTATTGATATAAGGGAGGTACCTTAGTTTCCCAATCTTGCTGTATGAAAAGGACTAATAAGAACTTGGTAATCATATGCATATACCGCATTACGCGTGCGTTCAGGCATAGCAGGTCAAGCACTGAGGCAGTGTTGTTCATGCGCAAACGTGAGATGAAGTCGCTAAGAGAGCTTAGGCGAGGGTATGCATCATACATTCATACCATTCTTGCATTAACAAGAGTACTTAGGGATGTGTGATTTACTGCTTTATCATTACTGCTTGATTGAATTGATAACATGCTAACATTTGCTTTATTGTTCCACTGAGTTGATCACTCACTCCCACGTTACGGGACGGTGTTGTACACACCAACCAGATTCTGTCTTAGCTGCAAGTGATGGCGATGCTTATGAGGCAGAGCCAGACTTTTACGACGACAAGGAGGAGCTCTCCTATATGCAACTCTCTGGCGGGTCTATGTAGACCTGGAGTTGCGCTGACATGGCTACAGGGTTTTGGATAGAGAACATTACACTTTCTCATTTTGTACATTGTGGAACTACACTTGTAATTCTTTAACCTGGTAACATGTTCACACTCTGGAGACTTACACCAGTTTACATGTATTTAATATATCTATCACAGTCTTCCACTTGCGTAATTTAACTGTCTCTGGAGTATGATATGCTGTTTTGGCTTAATCTCATTCATCTTTAATGCACTAACACGGACAACATTAAATCATCTTTATTTATGTTACATAAGTGATTCGTTGGAACTCGAGAGTTGAGTTTATGCTCGACCCCCAATTTTCAAGGCGTTACACGAGGCCATACATTGCTCAAGCAGTGGGAGTTGTTAGCAGGTTCATGAACAACCCTGAGAAGGAACATTGGGAAGCTGTGAAGTGGATCCTCAGATACCTGGTAGGTACTGTGGATATAGGGTTGTGTTATGGTGGATCGAAAATCAAGTTACAAGGCTATGTGTAGGGGTGCACACGGTTCAATTTGGTCCAGTTCTGGGGTGAAACTGGAACCGAACCGTTTTTAACGGTTCTAAGAAATTCGGAACCGGAACCGGACCGTTGGCACCCTAGAACCGAACCGGAACCGAACCGGAACCGAACCGTTAAAACCGGTTTGGTTCCGGATTGGTTCCACGGTTCTGGGCATTTTATAATTCAACCCAATTGCAAGCCCATGTCCATCCATGTTGTGGTCCATTTGATGAATGGTTTAGATGTTGTATAAGGTGTGCAAAAATACATTTATGAAAATAATTGTTCTAGAGAAAATAATTATAAGGTGTGCAAAAATACATCGGTTCGGTTTGAGGTTCGGTTCCACGGTTCAGTTCTACGGATCGGATCCACGGCTACGGATCGGTTCACGGTTCGGTTTGGTTATACATACCCACAAATCAAGAACCGAACCGTTGTCACCGGTTCTTTGATTTTTGGAATCGAAACCGGAACCGGTGCACTCTAGAACCGGACCAAACCAAACCGTTTGGTCGGTTCCGGTCCAGTTCCACGGTTCTACCGGTTAAATGTACACCACTAGCTACATGGATTCAGATTTGGCAGGAGATATCGACAGCAGAAGAAGCACTATAGGTTATGTTTTTTCTCTGGGTAGTGCTATAGTCAGTTGGGTCTCTCAATTACAGAAGATAGTAGCTATCAATACGACAGAAGTAGAATATGTTGCGGTTAAAAAAGCGTGCAAGGAGATAGTGTGGATGTAAGGTTTCATGGAAGAGTTGGGCAAGAAGCAAGCATATTGCAAGCTGTACAGTGACAGTCAGACTGCAATACACTTGACTAAGAATTCAGCCTTTTATTCAAACCAAACATATTGCCATCAGATATCACTTCATACGTTTGTTACAGTAAGATGGATCGATTGCACTGGAGAAGATTCATACAAGTGAGAATTCTGCGGATATACTAACTAAGGCGGTCACACGGGAGAATCCGAAGCTTTGTTTAGCTTTGATTGGTCTTCAAGCTTGAATGGGGAGGCGATGCACTCCGGATGAAGAAGTCAAAGGTTTATGGCGATGTGTCTCCAAGTGGGAGATTGTTGAGATGTGGAGTCACATCTGGGGG
Source organism: Magnolia officinalis (assembly GCA_021015155.1). Taxonomy (NCBI): domain Eukaryota; kingdom Viridiplantae; phylum Streptophyta; class Magnoliopsida; order Magnoliales; family Magnoliaceae; genus Magnolia; species Magnolia officinalis. The sequence goes on along the minus strand of JAJHSJ010000252.1, from coordinate 14,074 downwards.
TCGCACGACCAGTCGTGGCTCCTGTTCAACCGGTCGTAGGGTTCGCTTGACCAGTCGTGAGCAGTCGTGGACTGACTCGACTCAAAGTCTAGCGAGCATCAATTCCTGCGGTCCGAGGTGCTCGACCGGTCGGGGGCCATGCTCGACCGGTAGTGGGGTTCTCTCGACCGATCGTGCAGCCTGCACGACTAGTCGAGGTTACATAGATTCTTTTCTGAATTTGATGCGGACTGCGAATTTTTTAGTCGGCTTTTGCAAGGGTGCAAAAGGAAAGTTGCTTAAACTATATATAGGTGTCCTTAGGGCTTTTCTAGGGCATGAGAAATAGGTGTGGGCAAAGGGTTTTTTATGTACTTCCAAAGGAGAGGTTAATATATTGCCTTGTAATCTTCATTTTTCTTCATAATGGAAGTTTGCATCCATAGTTTTTTCCCCTTGTTGGGGTTTTTCCACGTATATCTTGTCTTATGGTTTGTTTGGAATGCTTTGATTATTTTTCTAGTTTATATTTCTTCTTGTTTATCGTTCGTGGGTGAGACTTGAGATTGGGTCTCGGTTCACTGTGTTGTTAGCGTGCTGCGCAACAAGAAAAGTCTCTCATCTCACTACAAGCTTCACCTCTTAGCCCTAGCTAAGAGGCTTAGCCTATCATAGACATGATGGACTAAAATCTCTTAAAGAACATAAAGGAAATAAGGAAAAAAACTAAGGAAGAAGGAACCCGAGCCCCGAGCCGTCCCACTCTCTCTCTCTCTCTCTCTCTCTCTCTCTCTCTCTCTCTCTCTCTCTCTCTCTCTCTCTCTCTCTCTCGCTCCCGCCTTTGCTCCACACGTCTGATTCCCCTACATGCTCTCTCTCTCCCTTCTTTTATAATGAACAGGGAGGTGCCTAGGTCAGCTTACGCTAAGAGAATCCGGAAAATCCTTACGCACTCCCTGTTTTGGTGCGGCAGCAACATGAAAACCGACCTGCGTCGGTTTGGTCTTGGGACAACTGATCATCCCACCCCTTTGATCTGACTTCGTGAACAGGGTCGGGACCCTGTTTTCATGAATTTGGACGGTCAGGATTGGTCATCCGATCACTTCTATGGTTGCACAATCGGTCATGAAAGCCGGCAACTTCCGGACGCAGATTCCTTTACGTTAGGAAGATTGCGGTGGTATCTGTGGGGCCCGTACCCCCTTGTGGTTGAGAAATTTGTGCCTTCCATCAACTCTGTGATGAAATTTTGATCTGAAATTGAATACTTCGTCGTGCATTTGGTGTGGCCCACCTGAGGGATTGTGTGGAAATTGCTCCATCGTCCAGCAAGGTGGAGGTCAATCCTTGCTGTTTTTCTAACCAAGATCACCAAGATCCTGGTTGTATTCATCATACATTCGAATGGACGGTTCGGATCAGGCATTTGGATCATGATGATGGCCCACCTAAGAGAATAATGGTGAATAAATTTAACTAAAACTTGTAAAATTCAAAGGTGGGAAACTAGGGATTCCAAGGATCCACTTATAGCAATCAGGGAGATCTATGCTTGATTCACAAACACAACTGGATTTAGAGTCCTATCCTCATCCTGATGGAAGATACTTCATTAAAAACAATTATGAACGTCTTTTGATCTAGTCATCAATGGATAAGAGGTATGAGAATTAGACTTGATTCCATCACAAGGCCATGCCCATGAGACAAAGCAAACAAAAGAATCTAACCAATCCACATCCATCTGAGAGAGTTATGAACATTAGGAAGAGTTCCGTCATCCAACCATGTCCAAGAGTGATGGTAAACAACAGGGTTCCTAATTTCATAATCATAATAAAGCAAAGAACATGCTCTAAGCTATCGCAGATCCATTGTAATTTAAGTTACAACAAACCATTAAAAACTAAAGGCATTCCTTATAATCAAACTAAAATAAAAATCAGTTTAGGTTAAACATGAATCAAAAGTCATAAAGAAAAGTCTCTCATCTCACTACAAGCTTCATCTCTTAGCCCTAGCTAAGAGGCTTAGCTTATCATAGACATGATGGACTAAAATCTCTTAAAGAACATAAAGGAAAGAAGAAAGAAACCCAAGCCCCGAGCCGTCCCACTCTATCTCTCTCTCTCGCTCCCGCCTTTGCTACACACGTCTGATTCCCTCCATGCTCACTCTCTCCCTTCTTTTATAATGAACAGGGAGGTGGATAGGTCGGTTGCAAGGAACTGACCTTGCTTATGCTGAGAGAATCCAGAAAATCCTTACGCAATCCCTGTTTTGGTGTGGCAGCAACATGAAAACTGACCTGCGTCGGTTCGGTCTTGGGATGACCGATCATCCCACCCCTTTGATCTGACTTCGTGAACAGGGTCGAGACCCTATTTTTGTGAATTTGGATGGTCAGGATTGGCCATCCGATCACTTCTATGGTTGCACAATCGGCCGTGAAAGCCAACGACTTCCGAACGCAGATTCCTTTGTGTAAGGAAGATTGCGGTGGTATCTGTGGGGCCCTTACCCCCCTCTGGTTGAGAAATCCGTGCCTTCCATCAGTTGTGTGATGAAATTTTTGTCTGGAATCGAATACTTCGACGTGCATTTGGCGTGGCCCACCTGAGGGATTATGTGGAAATCGCTCTGTCGTCCAGCAAGGTGAAGGTCAATCTTTGCCATTTTTCTGACCAAGATCACCAAGATCCTGGTTGGATTCATCATACATTCGAATGGACGGTCCGGATCAGGCATTTGGATCATGATGATGGCCCACCGAATTTCGTCTGCACTCCCTGTTTCAAACTTCGCAGGCGGAAAGGAAAAAGGAAACTCCTGCTTGGTTTCTTGCGGTCCAACAATCTTTGACCGTTCTTCCGTGGCTCGATGTAGTGCACGTGCACCTTCATGCGTGCACACTCCATTTGATGTGGGGTCCACCTAGGGAGACTTCTCGAGGAATCTACTCCGTTCATTCGTTTCTTCATTAATTTGAGGGGTTGAGACCAAAATGACGCATATCCAGATATCAGGGAGGCCCCAGATCAGTGTTTTATGGGATAATATGTCCGTTGGGCCACTTTCACAAGGATCCAATATTCGACTTGTACGGTTACTTTATGGTCCTCAGGCTAGAAATAAAGTTTTGAGCCGAACAGATGGTGAGAACCCTGTGAACTTGCATTCTGAACTATTTTCAAGCCTCTTGGACTTCAATTACTTGATTTTCTCGAATCTTTGGTATGTAAATTCCTCGATCTTGGTCCCCTGGGATCCGTCCCTTACCTTGGTGACTTCGGAGTGTTAAATCCATACTTTTAGTACCTTTTTTCAGTCCAAGCTTCTAAATTCACCTTGCAACAAAAACATGATTAAAATAGGATGTTAAACATTGTCATGCACGTAAATTCAAGTAATAACTAGGGTCTAATATGCAATATTTGACCCTCAACACATACACCCCCACCACCTGCCACACCCAGGTTTCCCCTAGAAGACCCATCAATGTTTAGCTTCACCCAGCCAACCGAAGGCTTCTTCCAGATCACCACTTGGGTAGGCCCTCTTTGCTGGGGTTGTGTTAGAATCCCCATTGCCGCAAGGGCCCTGCTAGACATGCCTGCGCGATACCAAGGAGCGCCCCATCTATTCACTATGCACCGAATCCAGCCACTTATGCACGAGATGAGAATTCCCACATTCACCAATGTGCTGTCAAATCTCGAAGCATTTCTGCCTTTCCACATAACAGGGCACCAGATTCTTGAATGGGGCAGAAGGCTCGTGCGTTGAATGGGAACTCCACCAGTGGGTCAGCCTATACTCCACTAATTGATTGTAACTCAGGTGGATGCTGAATATCTAGGCGAAATGGGCCCAAACTGCGCTCGCTCGGACGCTGTGCATAGACAGGTGTTCTGAAGTCTCCACCGCAAGCCCTTGCCTCTGTCGCTGATCCTCTACATAGCAGTTGCACCAGGACGCAAGCTAAATCCCACGGGTTTAAATAGCCATGTCAACCGGCACTGCCCCCTGATAATCCTCCACACTAGCATTGAGATTTTTGGCGAGATCTTCACATTCCAGATCTTGGCTCCCCAGGACGTGCGAGGCCTGCGCAATCTATTGATCTCCCATGCCGACAAAAAAGAGAACTTGCCTGCTGGATCCGGTGACCAGATGGGATTATCTGGACCCTCTGATGAGCAGTGCCCTCCTTGGAAGATGGATTCGATATCTTGTTAGGATAGAATGGAGAACGCGGCTGAAGGAGGAGGCGGGCCCATCCTGCTCAGGAAATCCTTCACTTTAAGGTTTTGGAGGACAGAGGTAATGTGGCTCATCACCCTGCCTTCGAGCGGGCCCAAGCCAATCTAGTCGGCTTGCCACAGGTTCAAGTTTCCTTCACCAATATGCCACTGAGTCTTTTCCTCCAAGATCAGAAAGAGGCTTCTGATTCTCTTCCACAACGGAGAGACGGATGACAAAAAATGAGACTGGCCATCACGCTGGAGGTCATGGCTGTACCTAACATGCATAAAAGAGCTCCACAGCCCGCTATCCACTTTGAATTTCAAGGCCCAGGCCATCTTGAGACGAAAGGCAATCATGACGTCAGAGAGGCTCCTGATGCCCAGCCCCCCTTCAAGCTTTGGAACTGTTATTTGCCGCCAACTTTTCTAGTGAAGTTTTTTCCTACCTTCCCTCCAACCCTAAAGGATATCAGCGAAACAACTTTCCAAGGCTTTCAAGACCCCCGCTGGAATATGCATCGCCGCCAGTGTATGCACTGGAATGCTGGCCAGCACGTGTTTCACCAGCGTGACCTTGCCTGCCATTGAAAGGCACCGCGCCTGCCAACCTTTGATGCGACGTTCCACCCTGTCAACTAGCCTCTAAAAAGTGTCTTTTTTCTCCTTCCCTATTCCTACTAGACGTCATGGTTTTTGGCTAAAAATAGTAAGTATCCAATTTGGCCCAACCACATTATTTTCCTAACTTTTCTAAGCCATTTTCATGTTGGTTATCATGACTTCTACAACTTAAATGATCAAAAGTTATAGTCGAACTAAAACTTACTATTTATAGTAAAAATGAAAATAAATGGGACTTTTCTGTTGGGATTTTTGGCCTGCGGAATCACACAGATCTAGATCTAGGATAGCAATCCAATGACACCAAGCATACAAGAGAACACACAGATTTAACGTGGAAAACCCTTTCAGGAAAAATATCCATCCTTCCAGCTCAAGATCACGTTGGCCAACCAGCGCCAAACACGGATCTAATAGACACCTGCTATACCGTCGGCGCGAATATCTCTGAGAAACCGATCCCTTCTCTCTGAGTATAACCCTTCGCTACTAACCTCGCCCTATATCTATGTTGTATCCTCCTGAAGATCCACCTGCATCCAATCGTTCACCGGCCCACTACAAGCTCCACCCGCTCCCATATGTCGGTCTGGTACAACGAATCCATCACATCGCCCATAGTAACCTTTCACTTCTCAACACCAGGCTCACCTAGAGCCATCTGAATAGAAGATGAATCCCTTGCGATATTGGAGTCGTCCATGTACCTCGCCGATATCCTGCGATCATGCCTTGTGATCCTTCTCACAGGTGGCTGCTCCACCTGCTCTGTATCCCTATCTGCACATCTCAGCCTTCCTGCCCTGCCCGCTCATGTGGCCATGTCCAACATGCCACACACATGGAGAGGTGAAATCCGCTACATCTACGGTAGCTCTACCTTTTGAAGTGCTCCCGATCAACCTGTAAACATGATCGAGTTGTTGCGCTTTCATGACTACCCGTGCCCCCTTGGATACCTTAAGAGCACCATCATTACCTGTGTACTTGCATCCTTTTGCCTCAAGCATACCAAGAGAAATCAGATTCTGCTTCAAATCAGGAACGTGCCTGACATTAGTCAAGGTGCGTTCCACCCCATCAAACTTCCTGATGCGTACCGTACCAACAACCACAACATTACAGGCAATATCATTGCCCATAAATACCTGTCCACCATCGCACTCCCTGTAGTTGGTGAACTAACTCCGATGAGGAGTCATGTGAAAAGATACCCTCGTGTCTAGCATCCACTCATCCTTACGATCATCGTATGACCGCCTGATAGTAGACATAGATAAATCACCATCACATCCATTTGACGTGGCAGTGTTGGCCTCCCTACATGAAGCCTCAGAATCTTTCCTCTTCGATTTAAGATTTTCACATGTCCTTCCTTCCCACAGTTCCAGCTCTTTACCTTTCCTTTGCTCTTGCCCTTGGATTTGGATCTAGAACCTGAAGAACCTGTACCTTGTCCAAAATTACTACCCACTGTAAACAGTGCATCAGAAGATGTCCCCATGTCGTTGTTTAGTTGTCTCATAGCCTTCCCTTGAAGAGCCGAGATAACGGTATCGACACTCAAGGTTTTGTTCGTGCTACACATAGTGTCCTTGAATGCCTCAAAAGACGTAAGGAGAGAATTCAGCAACATACATGCCTGTTCTTCATCTTTCATCACTTCCTCCATATATAGTAATTTGTAAACCAATTTATTAAAGTTGCTGATGTGAGCCTCCAGATCTTCACCCTCTGTCATCTTGAAGTTATACCACTGCCGCTTCAAGTGCAAGCGATTTTCAGAAGACTTCTTCGCATAAACATCCTCTAACTTCACCCATAACTTAGCCGCAGTTTTCTCCCTCATGACGTTGTAGAGAACCTCATCCGTGAGACATAAACGGATCGATGATAAAGCCTTCTTATCAAGAGTATTCTAATCACCATCAGTCATAGTGGACTTCCGCTCCTCAAGAGCACCATCTTCGCCTTGCTTGATTAAGGAACTCATCATCTTGATCTTCCATAACTCAAAATTATTTTTCCCTGAGTACTTCTCAATATCATACCTAGCGCTCGCCATTATTACTAATCCCTCAGATTCAGATCTGTGTCCCAACCGATTGCTCTGATACCACTTGTTGGGATTTTTGGCCTGCGGAATCACACATATCTAGATCTAGGATAGCCATCCAATTGCACCAAGCATACAAGAGAACACACAGATTTAACGTGGAAAACCCTTTCGGGAAAAAACCACGGCACGAAGCGACAAAATTCTACTATGAAAGCATCAATTACAAAGAGAGAAGACTTACCTGATTCGAACAACCTCGAATCTCACCCTTGCTACACCCTTTGATAACCCTAGAACCCTTTAGGAAGCCTTAGCATACCCTGGAATAACCCTAGGGACCCCTATTTATAGTTTAGGAAACTTCCCTTTCGCATCCCAGTTGTGAAAGGACTCAAATCCGCAGTTTCGCGCAAAATCGTGGAACAAACTGCGTAACCTACGACTAGTCGTAACTTTCCTACGACTGGTCGTAGACCACCTACGACTGGTCCTGGAAATTCCAGGACTGATCTTAGCCTCCGAGAAAAACAACAAAAGTTCGCTGGACTTTGAGTCGTGCCAGGACTCGAACCTGCGACTGGTCGAGCGCCTCCCACGACCAGTCGAAGCTTCCCACGACCGGTCGAACGACCTCAAAACCTTTTAGATTTAAGACTTTTCTCAACATTTTCAACATTGATCTGATGGAATCTCGCAAACCCAGCATGGACAACTTGATATAGTAGGGTTGGTTGGCTTAAGTAGGTTCTCCTACCCTAAAATCATATATAATAAGTCGAAAAACTCATCCTAGTTTACAAGATACAACTGTTTTAAGGTTTTGATGATCCACATCATTTCCGCCTCCGATCAGGCCTTCTTTGGTCGATCTTTGCCATGAAAGTTTCTGCAAGCAGCTCTACATCACAATATTGCACTTTTTATCACAGGGCTTGCATTTGATGTGTGTATGTGACGTTGTAATGATATTGTCCAAATCACTAGACTTATAATGGCAATATCCAGCTTCGCACCCTTACAAGGGCTGCAAAATGCAGGGAGTTACAAGGTCCAAAATGACACGTTGCCCCATTCAATCCATAGCTCAAGTGGTAGACAGAGTGAAGATATCGCGTTTCAACACTGAGGTCTTGGCATGGATTCCTTAACGGGGTGGCTAACAGTGGAGTATGTACTGACAGTGGAGTGTGGACTAACGAGCTAACCAAAATAATAATAATAATAATTTAGGGGTTATATTGGCAAGTGTAGCATATATGAGTCTATATTATGGACGGATGGGGGCAATATATGAGGTTATTAGGACGCGGATTGCGTCCTACCCGGGCGGGCAGGGCTCTGTGGAGCCCACCGTGATGTAACTGTTTTATCCTGCCGTCCAACGAATTTTTCAAAAAATTTTAATACGTGAACCAAAAAATGTGGCAGGTCCAAGGCTTGAGTGGACCACAAAGTGGCCGTTAAAAGCTTCTTGGAAGCTAGAGAAGTTTCGGATCAAGCTGATATTTGTGTTTTCACTTCATCCACGTCTACGTGACCTTATGAATAGGTTTTACGGTAAAAAAAAATCACGTAGGCCCTTAGAAAGGTTTCAACGGTGGGTGTCATCCTTTGGTGTGGTCCACTCAAGCCTTGGACCTGCCTCATTTTTTGGTTCACATATTAAAATTTTCTGAAAAAATCGTTGGACGGCGGGATAAAACAGTTACATCACGGTGGGCTCCACAGAGCTCTGCCCGGACGGATTACCGTCCGGGCGGAGGTAGGACGCAATCCGCGTCCGAGGTTATTAAAGGTCATTGGTGACACACGTGGTTTTAACTCTTTGAAAATCTCATTTTCTTTATATTAGAGGAAATTGCCTTTTTTTCCTTTTTCTTTTTCTTTTTAGGTGGAGGGAAAAAGGTAGATTAATTTGATTGAGAGAGAGAGAGAGATAGAAATTGTGTTTCTCACGTATTCCCACGAAGAGAGGCTTCACAGACCTGGAGAAGATAGTTTGATGGAGATTATCTTTCCTTTCCACGAATCCAACAGGCACTAAGAAAAAGCATTTACACAGTAACACAGGTACTGTCCGAGTGCAAATTCTCAATGGAAACCGCTGTCCATTTTCCAGACACAAAATTCTGGACCTGAACATATTCGTCTGAAGTGAACTTTCGCATCCAAACGCACCCCTTTGGCCGTAAGTGCAAATTAAACAGTATGAAGAAGAAGAAGAAGAAGAAGAAGGCTACTAATCAAGGCCAGCCAAATTTTGGGGTACATTCTGGATGGAGTATATGTCTAAAATCACATTCATCAAGCAATACTATTCGTTCAATTGGTGGCTATTGAATGGATGGTTAAAAGTAAAATATTAATTCTTATGGAAAAATTAGATGGTTACTATCATTTTTCAGCGTAATTTTTTGGGTCCTGCTACATCCAGAACTGGGTTAGCTATTTGGATGGTCTGGATTGTGGACCAACTACCGATATGTACGGTCCAACAATCACCACCATTTTTAAAATAGTGCTGAACGCACAGGAGTCTATGAGAGCAAGCTCTCTCCACCATTAGAATTTAAAAAACAGCACTGGGAATTCAAAATTCCAACCGTCACTGTAAGTCCATTTCGTTAGAATGTAAACCAACTACTCTCCGATTCTATATATAATTCTCTCTCTCTCATTTCAATCCATCAACTCCCTTTATTCGGGCTCCGGACATCCGGATTTCAACCGTCTTTCCCTGAAAATCAAAGAGATTTTTTTTTTTTTTTCTCCTCTTTGATATTTTGCTCCAACTCATCAAGCAAGATAATTGCATTTCTGTCGCAAAAGAAAAGGAAAAATTAAAACCAACCACCAACCACTCTTCAATTCTATATATAATTCTCTCTCATTTCAATCCATCAAGACCCTTTCGAGCTCCGACAGCCGGATTTCAACTCTCTTCACCCGAAAATCAAAGAGATTTTTTTTCTCCTATTTGATATTTTGCTCCAATTCATCAAGAAAGAGAATTTAAGTTGGTTAAAATGGATAGTGCTGATCTCCAATTCTATATATAATTCTCTCTCTCTCTCTCTCTCTCTCTCTCTCTCTCTCTCTCTCTCTCTCTCTCTCTCTCTCTCTCTCTCTCTCTCTCTCTCTCTCTCTCTCTCTCTCTCTCTCTCTCTCATTTCAATCCATCAAGATCCTTTATTTGAGCTCCGGACGGCAGGATTTCAACTCCCTTCCCCAGAAAATCCAAGATATTTTCCTTTTGATATTTTGCTCCAATTCATCAAGAAAGAGAATTGCATTTCTCTGTCAGAAAAAAAATTGGAAAAATGAAAAGAAACCCATCACTTTATAGCGGCTTGTTTGATCCATAGACTTCAATTCATTGAATTTCGTTGTTCAAAACTTGAAGAATTTTCGTGGGTTTTGCCGTCGTTGGAATTTAAGTTGGTTAAAATGGATAGTGCTGATCTGCACAGTGTCAGTAGTATGCGTCGAAACAGTTCCTCAATATGGAGGAACGCGACGACTAATGTTTTCTCGAGATCACATCATGAGGAGGACGATGAAGAAGCTCTTAAATGGGCCGCTCTCGAGAAACTGCCGACGTACGATCGTTTGAGGAAAGGAATACTGACAGTTGCACCGGGGGACCTCAGGGAAGTCGACATTCAGAGTCTCGGAACTCAGGAGAAGAAGATTTTGTTGGATAGATTGATTAAAGTTGCAGAGGAAGACAATGAGAAGTTCCTGTTGAAAATGAAGAACCGCATTGATCAGTAAGAACCATTGCATTCTTTACAAGGTTTTCTTTTTTCCTGATTTTCTGTTCTCAATCTATCTTGGTTTTTAGACTTCTCGAGTTCTTCTATCAAAAGTAGTTTCATGACTTCTTTTTCTTGATTTTCCACTTAGAGTTGGAATTGAACTTCCGACAATCGAAGTTCGGTTCGAGCATCTAAATATTGACGCAGAAGCTTACATTGGCAGCCGAGCTTTACCTACATTCCTCAACTTCATTACTAATATTGTAGAGGTAATTCACACAAAGAACTATTTGAACTTGGAGAATAAGGATATGAGAAGAATCTTCAAACCTTAAAGTTGGACAAGTGGGGCCCACCGCAGTGTGGTTACTCCGGCCTGTTGATCTGCTGGGAATCCCTAGTACTCTTGCCTTTCACAAATGAGGGAAACCATCACATATGAGGCAATCAATTTCCTTTTTCCATGGTTGAATCCTGTTTTTCCATCAATCTAAACAGCCTCAAAACCACCCTGATTGAACAATCCTAACACTAACCCACATCCAATAGGGTAAAGAAAACCGTATATTCAAAGAATTCATGCCACCAACCTGGGAGATTATAGGGGCATGGTTTACCGACTTTGGATCCCGTCAGATCAACGGTCCCGACTCAAGGCTCAAGGAAATGGTGCATATGCTTGATTTGAGGATCATTTAATCCGTCCAATTCAGACACTCATATAGAAACATGTAGATTTAGGTGTTCATAAATTGTACTAATTTGTTAAGTTGTTATTTGGATTTTTGTAGGGGTTCTTGAACTACATCCATATTCTTCCTAGCAGAAAGAGACCATTATCAATCCTTCATGATGTCAGTGGAATCATCAAGCCTTCAAGGTGAGAGATGAAGTTTATACGCGTTTGTGGGAAAAGGAACCGTGAGGTCGACCTCATGGGAAGCTTCCTATGAGGTGAGCTTGATATCTATGGAAATCCATCCCATTAATAAGATGTAACCTTCCATGGTGAGCCTTGGACTTAAAATCAGGCCAATTCATGACTTAGGCGGGCCACACCACATACAACAGTTGAGAGTAGATGTCTGCCCATTGAAACCATCCTGATTGTATATGTGGCCATGTGAGATGTGGTTTAGACATCCAGCCCATCCATTGTGTGTGTCCCACTTGGATGAGGGGTCATACCAAATTTTATGCCATCCCAAAACTCAAATGGCCCCCACCAAATACTTTTAAATGTTTTAGACATGATTTCCCATGTTTTCAGACGGTTTGGCCCAGCTAAGTTCCGGATGCGGCTGATTTTCTGCACATCCCATAACCTACAGGGGGCCTACCAAATACATGGCATGAATGTCCACCACACATCATGGTAGGGCCTACGAAACTGCTCTCAAGAGGTCAACCTCTCACTCACACAGCTTGTGTGACCGTCCAACTACATGTCACATTTAAACAGAAATTAATGTTAGTAAATATTTTAGTATTTCACGGAGGGAACAGATTTTTCAGCTTAGGTGGGCCCGCCTTGATTCTAATGCGAAATCCACGCAACTATTAAGTGAGTCACCAACCTACTTCTTTAGCCTCATCTCAATATTTTAGTGTGGCATGTAATAGTTGGATATGGTGTTGAAAACCTATACAGATTAATGTATTTTCTATATAATATGGAAACCGAAAATAACGATAATCAAAAATAAGGACAGGCTGAAGCACGTCTGAAAACGCTGTCCTTAAAGCGTTATTTGCCCATATTCAAGTGAATTGAGTAAGCTGATAGGTTACAGCAAATAGCTTCTAGGATACGACGAGCCGGGTGGGTCTGCGTTCAGCAACACGAAGGCCCACCTATTGGAACTCAATTTCACAATTTGGCAGTAGTATTACAGTATAGAGAAAATCTCAAAAGAAAGAAAAGAAGAAGAAAATTATGTTTTAGACCACTGCTTTGGTCAAGTCTTCAGCCACTGGTTTTGTTAAACCGTCCTAAACCACACCGTTGGTTTGTTCTTCTTGCAATGGTTAAACTCTTGCTGTCTTGTTGCTGGAATTACTGGAGTATAAGAGAGGATTAGTGGGCTTTCTCAATTCGTATGGTAATGCTGGATTGGTTTGTGAGATGTTTTGGAAACCCATCCAAGCCCTCCTTTTATAGGCTATGGTGGCTAGGGGGTTATAGTCCAGAGACTTAAATTCCATTAAGTCATTTCTGGCTGTTAGAAAACTAGCCGTTTTATGGCTGTTTTCTGATTGTTGTGCATAGACCATTAATCTGCTGCATGCTGACTGTTGTGAGACAGCAACTAGCCGTTTTCTGACTGTTGGGCTAGCCATGCAGCAGTTACAGCTGGGCCCTATACTAATGGCTCAGCTGTTACAGTTTCTGCTGCAACAGCTCTTTTCAGTTAGTTTATATATACTGAGAGATCTCTCTCTCAGTTCTCTAGTCTCTCTGCCAACCAGCCACCCGCCTAAGTCACGTAGTCGCACACGTCTCGCTCCGATTCGCGAAGGGAGCGACCCTCTGCGACACGATGCGCACGTGCGAAGTGCAAAGTGCGCCACTAGCGCCTCTATAGTCACACTGCCTCATATGCCCACGCCCTCGCACCGAGCCCGAGACCGAGACCGAGACCGAGTCCGAGCCCGAGCGCGGGTGTTCCAGTGTTTTCATTTAAACCAATTTTCCACGGACTACATAGGTAAATATTATAATACTCAATTGTTTTCATTTAAACCAATTTTCCTTCTCTTCCCTTTCCCATGTAGGACTATTCCCAAAAACCCACAAAACGGTGTTTTTCAAAACAACTTTTATATATTATATATTATTTTATTATTAATATATATTTTTATTAAAATCAATATTTTTTGCAATCCATAGTCCACGGACTACATAGGTAAATATTATAATACTCCACCATTTTCATTTAAACCAATTTTCCTTCTCTTCCCTTTCTCATGTGGGACTATTCCCAAAAACTCACAAAAAGGTGTTTTTCAAAACAACTTTTATATATTATATATTATTTTATTATTAATATATATTTTTATTAAAATCAATATTTTTTGCAACATATGGTAGTTTCGAGAAAAGCATGGTAGTGTGAAAAACGTTATCTTTGCTCAACCTACCACGTCTGATATTGATCCGTGTGTGGGAGTGGATAGGCGTTACTGGGTAACACTGTAATACGTGTTTGCCTTAATGTATGTTCTGTATATCAACGCAATCCATTTATTTTTACAGATCAGTGTAGTTCATTGTCATTATAATAAAACAAATCTAAATATCAAGTGGACCACCTCATGGAAACACTGGACATTGAGCGCCCACTATTCAAAACTTCTTAGAGCCCATCATAATGTTTATTTGTCATCTAACTTGTTCATAAGATCAC
>JAJHSJ010001743.1:0-55347 GCA_021015155.1 Magnolia officinalis | reverse complement strand
GAATCCAGATTTTTCTAGCCACCCCTTAGCCCTCAACTTAACTCTCCCAACCCATAAGCCTAACCCAAGATGGTCATGGTCCGGTTCATGTTTTAGCCTACTCCAGTCAAGCCAAAGATCCACCATTCTACTAGCATTCATCATGACATTTACTCCATTCTCAACCCCCTACTTCTCTAGATCTCTAGTGAACGTATGCTCTGTGACTTGCCGTACATCGGATCCTGTCACATCAGAAATTCTTAATAATCTAGTCCATTTTTCTTACCTATTTCCATAAGCATCATCACATCCGCCCTCTAAACACATTGCCGGATGTATACTCTGTAGCCTGCCGAAATCTCGGATCTTACTACATCAGAAATCCACGTGTGACTAGTCTCATCATGACTACAGCATCATCATCATCCCTTGAGATTATTTTACCACACTAAGTAGAGACCGTACATTTGTACGGACAAAGAGGGTGCCTAACACCTTCCCTCTTTGTAACCAAGGTCCCTTACTCGGAATCCTGAATCGCAGATCAGAGTCAACCTAAGGTCGGAGAGTCTTTGGATTTCTCCAACCATTACGTATTCCGTGGCTCTAGCCAACCGTGGGATTCTGAGATTATTCGGATAATGGCGAACATCCACAAAATCAACCAATTTTTCCACCACCTAATCTGCACCAAATACATTTTAAATCAGCATGGACGCCAATTTTCAGTGTCTACAGAATGGCGACTCCACTGGGGAGTTGAGTAGCTAGCTCGCACTAGCCGAGACCCAACTCGAAAATCTGTGGTATCACAATATCAAGGAACATCATCTTTGCATTCATACAAAAACAAAAAAAATAGTCGGCCTGTTCTTCCTCAGGCAGAGAATCGAACCATGACCACTCGATCCTATATAGCCGCGGCCTCTCAAGCAGCTCATGAAGAAGAGCTAGCAGCTCAGCCAGCTCCCGAAACATCAATGCTTGCACCTGCATCAATATCCACACCCGCACCAATATCCGCACCATTGCCACCAATGGTTCAGGGAGACCTCCAAGCCAATGTAACCACACAGGAGCTGCTACTTCGAACAATACAAGAGCTACTACTCCGCCTAGTACCAAGTCCTACACCAAACACACAGGCAACCCAGCCCAGTATACAAAGTACTTCACTCCCTCAAACTCCCTTCGCCTTTTCTCTCATTCCTCCAGCAAATCCCATGCTCCCTCTCCCAGAAGAGTCAGCAATAGAACAACAACAACCAACAAATGGGAGTAACCACTCCATACACCTCTACCCAGCACATCACTACAATCAGGTTACAACACAACTTCCCCCTAACGGGAGCTACAGACAAGAACTGGTGAATGCCCATGAAGGGGGCCAGTTTCAAGTCCAGCTTACTCCCCCTAACGGGAGCAACATTCCGGAATTGGCAGATACCCCAGGAGGGAGCCATTTTCGAACATCACATCCCCCTCCGAAAGGGAGCAGTGTTCAATTTCAGCTACCTCCCGCCACCGGGAGTCCACCATCTTTCCAGCAACCACCCATTCTTAATCCATATGAAGAAGAAGCAGCACAAGCCATACAGCAAGGGGTAGGAATCCGCAACAGGCCAAGTCGAAAATTGAGAAATTACGAGAGCAGTTGCAAATGTTGTAAAATCAACTACAAAGACAACAAGGGGTGGATCATCCATCTACCAAGTTCAGGGATCTCTATCCCTTTCTAGATGCTCACGTACCTCCAAACTTCGAGATACCAAAATTCAAAAGGTATGACGGTAGTGGGTGCCCTACAGCACAGTTGAAAGCATTTTGTGGGGAACTCAATGCGATAGCAGGAAACGATGGAGCCTTGATACGGCTTTTCCAAAAATCCCTTAAGGGTGACGCTTTGGATTGGTACAGCTCGCTAGACAGTCATCAAATCAGAACCTGGGAAAAGCTCTCCCAGGCATTCATTGACAGATTCTCATACAACCTGAATATGGCTCTAAGGAGGTCTGACTTGGCTGCCTTGAGACAAAAAAGTGATGTATCCTTATCAGCATACGTAGGACGATGGCGAGCCATGGTGGCTCGAATGAGAAACCCCATCGATGATGAGGAGCAGATATCCATGATCGTACATTCAGCAAAACCCAGTATTTCGGGATATCTAATCTCGTATCCCTACGTAAACTTCTCCCATTCATCCTAGCTGGAGAACAAGTCGAAGCCGGGATTAGAGCTAGAACTATTTCCCCATGGCCACACCAGGCCCCCTCAATCAAAAGAAACAAAGTCGAGGGGAAACCCGTTGGATATGGGAATGGAAACAGCACTGCTCCCGCGCAACACACCATAAAAGTCAACAACATCGTCACTAATACTCAAGGCAATCAATACATTCCGCAACCGGAGCCACGACAAGACAAGCAGTACCAGCTACAGTCAAATAGGCAGTACCAACCCCGGCAAACCCAACAGGAATATCAGGCACAACCGTTTCAACCAAAACAGCAACAGCCTAGGGGATATGCGCAAGGTCCATTCAAACCGGGAATGTTAGGAAGGAAGTTCACCCCGTTAGCGCAAACATACAGTCAAGTGTTAACAATGCTCATGCAAAAATAATTGTTGACACCACTTCAGCCGCGACTTCCACCTAATCCCTTTCCTCCCGATTACAATGAAAATCAATATTACGCATATCACCAGGCTCCTAGCCATCTAACAGACCGCTGCTTCGCTTTGAAACATGCGGTCCAAGATCTGATCGAGAGCCAGAAGATTGCGATCACCCCACAGGCCAACAATACAGCTCAAGCCAACATTCTCCAAAATTCCTTGCCGTCACATCAAGCAGGACCTAGCACATCTGGCACTCTACCGACAATCACATTGAAGGAGGGCAACCTATGTACTCCTCCCCACATCATTCCATTCAAACAATCACGCCCGATATAACAAATCGGACATGGGGATACCAATAGGCACAATCGTCTGGACCATGGGGATTTTGGAAGCAGCACCCGTAACACAACCTCTCATATTTCTTGAAGCTGCGCCAACAGTACAGCCCCTCGTAACTCTGGAAGCCGCACCTAACAGGTCATATCTTCAGCATTTTGTGCCCCAAAGGGCACATTCAACTCCACCTTCAATACCCTCAAAAAGGTCGAACTCTCAACCCATTGTCCTCCCAATAGGTCTCCCTGATCTCACCTCGCTAACCTTGTAAGGGGCACCCCAGGTTCAAGCCTCAAAGTTCCTGATGCCTCACCAACTGGCACATGCCCAGAGGACTTCTCCCACACATCGGGTGAAAAAAAACCTCAATGTCAAATCTCACCAAGATCTGGTAACACCTCAAGAAAAATCGTTGAGTCTATCGCAAACTATTCCAGCAACAACCCTTCCACCTCAGGAACCCATGATATACCTAGAAGGAAGATCGGTTCCCTCCTACGATCCAAAAGCAGTTCCCTGGCATTACCCCGAATGCGACGAAGTGGGAAATAACGGGAGGTATTTCAGGAGAGATAACCAAACCCGAGGAGCTTTGTCGGGAACCACTAGCAAAGCTGATGCTGCTTATGATATAACAGCTCAACTTAAAACCACTCCTGCACAAATATTTATTTGGGAACTCCAATGCACATCAAGATCGCATCGAGAAATCTTTGCGAAAACATTGAATGATGCCCATATTTCTCCTGATGTACCTCCGGAAATGGTGGCAAATATGATCGGACAACTTCTTTTACCACGGGCTATCACTTTCTCTGATGATGAATTACCACCCGAGGGTCACAAGCATGGACGGTCATTAAACATAGTGGCCCGCCACCAGAACTTCAACATCTCACTCGTGCTCATTGACAATGGATCCAGTCTTAATGTTTGCCCTTTAAGGACTGCTGAACAGCTAGGGATAGAACCATCTTCCTTCAGACCCAGCACTATGAGTGTTCGAGCCTTCGATAATTCCCGAAGGCAGGTCGAGGCAGAAATCGACCTTGAGTTGCAAATCGGACCGGACATAACTCTTGTTACATTCCAGGTCATCGACGTCCCTACCTCATTTAACCTTTTGTTGGGGCAGCCATGGCTCCATGCTGTCAGAGCCATCCCATCTACTCTCTATCAAAGGGTTAAATTCTCATCAGGAATCGAATCATTTCAGTATTGGCCGAGCCAGAAACTATCCTCCCGGTGATGGTTAATATCCCTGAAACTGACATCCCGATGATTGACATTCAGCACACGGAAGGTGACATATCATACCATAGTTTCAAATTCAAAAATGTAAACGTAATTGCCAGTCCACAACCCCTCGCTGCAGAATATGTCATTCCCCCTGCTGAACGATTGATCCGGAACTACCGCACCGAGTTCCATGAAAAGGGTATGGTAGTAGAGCCGGCACCTGCCAACGTGCAGAGGCAGGGACTGGGATATCAACCGACACCGGAAGATCAGGTTGAAAGGCTAAGGAAGGGTCAACCATTCAAGTACACACCCATCAAAATTTTCAAGGCTGGAACAGTCTGTGAAGATGCGATGATTTCCCTTGAGGACCACCTCCGACGACTCAAACTCTCTGAACATTCCAACCAAGAGTCTGTTTGGCCACCGATACGGTGGGATAGGATCCTCCGGGCATCGAAAACACATCTGAAGCCAGGGGAAAAACCCCAGGACCCATCGCATGGAGCTAGGGGCATGGAAACAGGTCCACCCATGGAGGACCCAAAGCCAAAAATTCCCCTTACAAAGGATACAGGCAAGAACGGGGAGACACCCATCCTCATCCACAGTCAAGGGGAGACACTTCCGCCACCAGCCCAGCAACACAAGGGGCAGAAGCATCCCATTCACTGGATCGACAAGGGAAAGTGGCTTGCCCTTGACTGGACGGATGTGAAGGTCCCACCACAAGAGGAGTCTGAGGAACCCGAAGAACTCCAACTCTTAGGTGAAGAGATCGAATCGGATTCCGACTCTGAACCAGCCCAGCAAACATCATGGTCATCAGGACAGGTGACCCTCAGGAACAGACAGAGCAGAGCAACAGGATTGAAAGGGGGAAGGAACCAAGCTGGACAGCCACACCCCTAACAATTGAATCAGGTGGTGAACCACCCATGGATGTCGGTCCCAAAAAAAAAAAAACAGACGCCAATGTAAATAGTGGTTGGTACCCCAAACTAGGACAGGGTCAATCTTGGTTTGCAACGCCGTCCTGTTCGGGATACCTTGGCGACACAAAAAAATCAAAAAATTTTAAAACACAAAAACATCACATATCCCCAAAAGCACAAAAAAATCAAATATCTCTCAAAACCACAAAACATCAGTAAATTTTCAGAATACAAAAACAAAAGAAAAACTTTCAAAAATCACTGTGCCAAACACTTCACATGCAATACAAGAGTTTAAGGTCGACTCTTACGATTTCGACCTAGAGTTGGACTTCGAACTCATGAGTTTGGATGAAGCCTTGGATGAGGGAAATGATGATACTGCTCACGAACTCGAGGATTCTCTCGAAAAGTTTGAAACAAAGGCCAATGTTGTAGTAGATGATTTTGAAATTGTAAACTTGGAGTCAGCGGAATCTTCCAGAGAGGTGCGCATTGGAAGGTCGTTGTCTCCGGAACACAAGCAGAGAATGATGGAATTTTTTAGACCAAGGCTGTCCAACTTTGCCTTCTCTTACGAGGACATGCCAGGGCTCGATGAGGATCTAGTGGTGCACCATTTACCAACAAAGCCAGACATGAAGCTTGTCAAACAAAAGCTGCGGAGAATGAAGCCAGAATGGGCCCTAAAGGTCTGTGATGAAGTTATTAAACAATACAACGCGGGGTTCTTGGTAGTCTCCAACTACCTGGAATGGCTCGCAAATATTGTACCAGTTCCAAAGAAAGACGGGAAAGTCAGAATGTGCATCGACTTCAGGGACCTCAACAAAGTAAGCCCTAAAGACGACTTCCCTCTGCCTCACATCGACACACTGGTAGATAATACTGCTGGGCACAAGATCTTCTCCTTCATGGATGGCTTCTCGGGCTACAATCAGATCAAGATGGCTATCGAAGATCGAGAGAAGACTTCTTTCATCACACCGT
Organism: Magnolia officinalis; assembly: GCA_021015155.1. NCBI lineage: Eukaryota > Viridiplantae > Streptophyta > Magnoliopsida > Magnoliales > Magnoliaceae > Magnolia > Magnolia officinalis. The sequence continues at coordinate 49,240 of JAJHSJ010001743.1, read as the reverse complement.
GGGGAACTTTCTTCTATTGGGTTATGCCTTTTGGGCTGAAGAATGCAGGAGCTACATATCAGCGAGCCATGACTGCCTTGTTCCATGACATGATAAACAAGGAAATGGAAGTCTACGTGGATGACATGATCGTCAATTCTCGCACAATCGAAGGACACTTCGAAGATCTCAAGAAGCTTTTCGACAGGCTAGAAAAGTTCAAGCTCCGTCTCAATCCGCAAAAATGTGTCTTCGGTGCAATCGGAGGCAAGCTACTAGGCTTTATTGTCAGCGAAGATGGTATTCGGGTGGATGAGACCAAGACCAAGGCAATCATCGAAATGCCACCGCCCAAGATTGAAAAAGAAATTCAGAGTTTCCTCGGGCGAATCCAGTTATCAGCCGATTCATCGCACAGCTCACTCCGATCTGTGAGCCCATATTCAAGCTACTCAGGAAGAACTTATCGAAGAAATGGAATATTGACTGTCAAGCGGCCTTCGACAAGATCAAGAAATACCTACTGAATCTCTCAGTGCTCATGCCACCTACTCTAGGTAAACCATTATTGTTGTATATCTCCGTCGCAGCAGAAGCAATCGGATGCGTTCTTGGCCAATATGACGACACAGGAAGAAAAGTGCAAACGATCTACTATCTGAGATTCGAAGATTCGCAACTCATCATCAATCAGATAAATGGTGACTAGATGACCAAAGATGAAAAGCTGATACCGTATCATGTCTACCTGGAGAATCTAACCGAGGAGTTCGAAGAGATCACATTCTCTTACATGCCCCGAATCAAGAATCAATTTGCAAACGCCTTGGCCACCCTCGCCTAGATGCTGGAAATCCTGAAAGGAGTAGCTGAATGGGAACTCACCGTCGAACTTCAGGAAGAGCCCGCATTCTGCCTACAGATTGATAAAGCAAACCTCCTCGAATGATCGGCTATGGTACACAAGTATCAAGAAATACCTCGAACACCAGAAGTACCCGGAAGGAGCAACACCGACCGATCGTCTCACCATACAACGGCTATAACTCAGTTCGTGATCACTGGGGGCATCCTTTACAAGCGATCCTTCAACTAAGTCCTTCTCCGTTGCATAGATGAGATAGAAGCAGCGCAGATCATGTCAAAAATCCACGAAGGACTATGCGGACCACACATGAATGGACACATGATGGCAAAGAAGATCCTATGACTCGTCTACTATTGGCTCACGATAGAGACAGATTGCTGCAAACATGTTAGGAAGTGCTTCAAGTGCCAAGAGCATGCAAACCAGATACATGCCCCTACTTCTGAACTCTACAATCTGACAGCACCATGGCCATTCTCTATATGGGGGCTGGACATCATCGGCAAGATCAGCCCCAAAGCTTCAAACGGGCATGAATACATCCTGGTGGCAGTAGATTACTTCACTAAATGGATAGAGGCAGCATCCTACACCACCATTGCAGCATCTCATGTGGTCAAGTTCATGAAGAACAACATCGTTAGCCGTTATGGGGTCCCTCAGGCCATTATTACTAACAACGGAACTCCGTTCGTCAATAAAAGGATGGGTGATTTCCTCGATAAATTTAAGATTCAATGCCATCGGTCAAGCCCCTACCGTCCTCAAATGAACGGCGGGGTCGAAGCTACAAACAAAACTATCATCCACATACTGGAGAAGATGGTGAAGACATATCGCGATTGGTCGAAAATGCTTCCTTATGCACTTTGGGCCTATCGAACGTCTGTACGGTCTGCTACAGGCGCAACTCCGAATGAACTTGTATACGGAATGGAAGCAGTGCTGCCAATCGAAATCGAAATTTCATCTCTGCGAATACTGCTGGAAAGTGAAGTCGAGGAAGGCGAGTGGCAACAAGCAAGATATGATCAACTGCATCTGACAGATGAAAAGCGCATGCGAGCGCTAAGCCACTCCCAATGTTATCAAAGAAGGATCGCTCGGGCCTACAACAAGAGGGTTCGGAAAAGGAGTTTCAAAGTCGGCGACATGGTCATGAAGCGTATTTTGCCGCCACACTTACCAGATCCCAGAGGAAAGTTCAAACCCTCGTGGGATGGACCGCTGATCATTCGGGAAGTACTCCCAGGAGGGGCTCTTCAGCTCACCAGTCTAAAAGGAAAGGATCTTCCTGAGCCCATCAACGCCGACAACGTAAAAATCTATCACGGGTAACCATACCTAACCTTGTCAATGAGTACAATCGCAAAGCTGTACCCATCACATTTCCCACCAAAAACTTAAAAAAAAAAAAAACAAATGTATATATCCACCATCTTTCTCTTTAGGAAACACCTGTCATGTCTCTCACAAAAAAAAAGCAAAAAAAGAAAAGAAAGAAGACAAAATTGAAATAAAAAAATAAAGAAAAAGAAAAATCCCAAAAGAAGAAGAAAACCTCAAGGAAAGAAAGTTCATCCCATCATTCCTAACCAAAAGCAGCTTATGATTGTGCTCAAAGACAAGGGCAGGCAAGTAACCAGTTGCCTGGCTATGAAGGAAAACTCTCCATCATCACTCCCGACACTCCAAAAAAAAAAAAAACAAAAAAGAGAGAGAGAGCAGGCATGCCTAAGCAAAATGGACGAGTTGAAAACCCCAAGGGGCCCCTCGAGTAAAAACAGCAGGCATGTAGCGGACTTGGTGAAAACCTGAGAAGGCGCCAAGGGTAAAAAGAGCACAGCTGCCAAGGGGCAGACAAGAGCAAAAACCCGGGACGCAGTGAAAATTTGAAAGGACGCTACAGGCAAAAATGACGGGAAAAGTCAGACATAGTGAAAACCCGAAAGGGCGCTATGGGCAAAAATGGCTAGGAAAAGAAAAAAAAAGTGCAGGTACAGAGGAAGCCGAGGCAGCCGAAGTCACAACGAGATGCAAGGAAGGATCAACTTCAGATCAGTACTCTATCAAACTCTGCTCGAATCCAGGGATACGGTCTCTGACGTCCTCTCCAGAACCAAGACCCTAAGGATACAATCCAGATTACTATACACAACGTGGGCTGAGCCCAGAATTCTGATCCCCATCATTTAAAGCAAAATCCAAACTCAGACAAACATGGGCACATTTGGCACAAACAAAATCTTCTTTCATTTCTTTAAAAAGTTTTCCTACAAAGTACATCATTTTCCCACAAATACAAAAATAAGGGTTTCATGTATATCTGCAGTTAATCAACATAAAAAAGCCACAGGTAGGCTCCTACCTCTCATATAGTGACAATCTCTGCCTAAGCCTCTCTACCTCCATGCACAGGTAAAAGACCTCATCCCTCTCTAGACGGCGTACTACGAACATACTCTCATCATACCGCGATCCCACTGCCTAGACGACAAGCCATATCCTCGCAAGTATGGCGGAGGACAGCAATCTCCGAGATCAAATGGCCGTGTGTGGCAAGTGAGAAAGACGGGTCAATGAAGGGGCGTTCCTCGAAGGCCTCAAATGAATCATCAACGCACGAGGAGGATGAAGTGGCATCACCCACCATATCCTGATCAGCACCCTCGTCCGCCAAATACCAGCTAGGGACCTGACGATAAAGTGACTACTCCACCACCCATCGCTGGTATGATACTTTCGCCATAGGAGGAGCCCAAGACTCAAGCTCCAGCATCGTCGCATCTAAAGATCCCTACCAGGAAATCCAGACTCGTCTATACAAGGCTGGCAAATCAGAAGGAAGCGGGGCATGCCCAAATCCAGAAAAGGCAAAGCCTGGAACATCCTGCCAAAAGCCGAACTGACGAGGGAAGTGCACGGGATGGTAGGAGCAGTACCCCCGAAGCCCCAGCAATAATAAAGGAGTATGAGTTGTGCTGCAAATTAACGGTGAACGATAGAGCCAAGTGGCCTCCCAACTAATCTCCCATCCTCGCAATTGAGAAAGCATGCTACGATACAACGACTCTATGGCCTCAGCACCAAGGGGAAGGCCATCAAGTAACAAAGATAACACATCACTACGGCTGGAATCGGGCCACACAAGCGAAAGGGTCATAAAGAGATGCTCCCACAGCCACACCTGTAAGACAGCATGACTCAGGAGGCAAGGCAAAAGAACAAGCGCTAGGAAGAGGGAAAGAGTGAGAAATACCTGAAGGAAAGTACAACAACCCCGGAGGATGCGGGTCCGTCCCAAAGAACACTCGTCAACCCCAGGAAGAGCTCCGCCAGCACCACGGAAATGATACTCCTGCGATGCAATACACGACGGAATACGTCCAACAAAGCTCCCAATGACGACTGCCTTCATCCTGAGAAGAGCAACTCGGACAAGACACAAAATATCAGCGCATTCAGGCACTGAAGCTGGCGATCAGACCCAGGGGCACCTTGAGAAGTAGAGCAACGATCATACAATATCTCGAGTGACAACTCACCAACCCTACCCTCTGCAGTGGGAAGAGCAGTGAGAAATCCAAACCAAGCGATAAGATCGGAAGAGCGAACTGGCTCGGATGAAGGAATATAGGGCTCCTGAGAAAGAGGAAGACCAGATAGACAGGAGAACTCCACCAATGACGGGCCGAACTCCAGGTCATTGAAAGAGAACAAGTTCAGGGACGGAACCCAATCATATAGCGCCGCACTCAAAAGACATCAGTCCAGGCGGACCCGATGGAAGTGGAGAAGCTCCCGGAAGCCCAAGGAGCTCAACTCGAAGATCTCAGACTCAGTCATGCTCTCTATCCATAAGTGTAATCGCTCTGAGCAAGTAGCACGTGGCTGCAATCGACAGGTCCGGGTGGGCACACCCTCAATAATCTGGATCCCCGGGTCAGCAGGAGAATCATAAAAAATAGGCATCCCCTCATCCAACAAATCTATCTCATGATGACAAAAGAAGCTAGCATCACCCATCGCATTGCGCAAGGTGTCCTGGAAAGCCGCTACAAGCGGGCCCGAGCCGCCAATGACTGTCAATCCAGAGTTGTCTAAACACGCATGCCCCAGGAGCCACAACGCCTAAAGTATCCCAATGCTGACAGGATCTGTGCCTGGATCCCAACAGAAGCGGACGGTCCCATCAATGCCTCGAAATTCGCACCAAAGATCTGACCCAGGCCATTTGCAAAAAGACTGTCACCCGCCAAATCCAAACCATCCAAACCACTAAGATGGGACCCGCCACCCATCCTAGCATGATCCACCACATCTGCGCCGTCCATCAACACTACATCATCCACCCCATCCACACCATCCACCACCACCATAGACATTGCTTCATCAATCAAGCCACCTCCCCCCATCCCCACACTATCCTCACCACCCAAGCCATCCATCCTCATATCCGTAAATCCCGGCGGCCCATCTAGTAGGGATCCATCAAACCCACCAAAACCCCCCATCCCATCCAATCCAACCGCACATCCTCCATTAATGGTGGTAGGAGTAATGCCATGAATGACATTAATCTTCCCTAAAGGGCCCATTACTCCTCCATCAATCTCCACCAACCCCTCCATAAATAAATGCTCTCCACCATTTATGATCCCATCAATCTCCCCATTACCCATGAACCCATCAATACTCCTATCATGGCTGGTCATAATCAGTCCAAAAGAAAGAAGAGGATAAAAGAGACAAAGAAAAGAACAAAAATAAATGAACAAAGGACAAAAGGGATGATCGAACGGACAGGTAAGAGACGAATATCCGAGCAGAGACAAAGAGAATGAGCAGAAAGGAGGGTATCCGCTAGAAGAAAAGACGAACGGAGGCGGTACCCTGATTACCGCCTGCGGTATTCCAATCACCGCCTGCAGGTCTGACATTTTTGCATCACTGCAGCACTGACAGGATAGAACAATTGAGAAAAGTCAACGGGCGGCAGTCCGATTGTCGCCCGCGGCAGTTAGACTGCCGCCTGGGCCCACCATCGGCCAAATTTTGGGCGGGATCTACTTCAAAAAGCCAGGTTCCGGAAACATATGTCCGCCTATACAATCGGATCGCAAAGGTGATTAAAAGAATGATCAAAAGAGAGCAATGGTGACTAACTGAGATTTTATAAACGTGAAAATTACACATCTAGGGATACAAGATTACATGATACAAGGAACTAATCATTGTCAGGAAGATAAGTGTCGGTGTCCCTATGATGAAAATGGGGTCCCAGAATCCCTCCTCCGGCGAAACGTGCACCGCCACCAGGAGCGTATCCTAGTTGCAAGATCAGACCAATGCCATACCATTCGCACCAACTGTTGTACTCTCTACTCGGATCAACAAAAGCGCTAGCGTCAAAACCCTCCAAAGCAGCTGTCAACTCTCTCTCGGGCACTGATCTCTAGTCAGATGGACCTGAAGGAGGACTAAGTGGCACCATGAGACTACCGGTCAACTGCCAAAAAAGTCGCTCTCCCAGGTACCACTTCGTCACACGCGGATCCTCCAAAATGCGACGCCTGCGTGAGGCCTGAAAGGCCTCCTGAGCTCCCGGAGTAAGTGCCGCATTCAATCGGAGATACAGCCTGGTATGAAACTGCAAAAGCAAAAAGAGTCAGAAGTTGAGAGATAAGCAGAAAGTGATACGTGGGCAATATAGATCACTCACATCGTTTGGGACAAGGGCATCGACGTTCGGCCTCCAGGCGAGATCCGAAAATAAGCGTGTACGGCTACAGTTATCCTTATACCATAGCATCATGCGAGGAAAATGAGGCGAATAGTAGATCAAAGTAGGGGCTAAATGGGAAAAATGATCAAAAAAGCAGGTCTGTGTAAAATTGCGAGTGAGAAAAAAGACATCAAACAAATTCCCAAGAAAATAGGGCATAAGGGACATCAAGGAGATACCTCAATGACTGGATAAAAGCCCGTCAAGGATCGGCTGATACAACGGCTAGCCTTGTCTAACCCTTCGTACAAATGAGCATGGAGGGCCGCATTCCAGTTGTATGGTGTGGGGAAGGTGATATCTGCCACGAGCAATAACAAACGAGAACTCACAAGCTCATTCCCATGGCAGAAGATCATCGCACCCATAGTATACAAAATCAGGGCACGAGCCTTCACCACAGCCGCGACCTCAGTCTCAAGGATGCGCCTGGCAAAGTTCGATGATAGCCAGAGAAGTTTGAATCGAGGACCTTGGAAATCTGAAGCATCTGGCATCATCCCCAGTAATTCCGTCCAATCATTAGGCACCAGAAGATCGTCCTCGAAAGGTACGGACCCTCCATCGTATCGAAGACCTAACTGCATGTATATATCATATGGGGTAATACCCCACTCTCCAAAAGGCAGCTGGAACGTATGGGTCTTGGGGTGCCACCGCTCGGTCAGAGCAGATGGAGAGACATGTTTGTCCAGCTCAGGCGAACCCGGAATAGATGGACAAAGGGAGTGCGTTCCAAAACCTCAAAGAACAGCGATTGCAGGTCATGGAACCAGTTAGGCCAATGCGTCCTGACTCATCGCCCTCTCAAGACCGCAGGCGCACCACCCTCTCGGGCCAGGTCCGAAAGATACCGACCCTCTCTAGGCACATAACATGGATCAGTTGACTGACGGGAAGAACTAGCCTCATTTTTTCCACGGCGAGGCATGCTGCACAGGCAAAGTACACAAGTAAGTATACATAAAGGCCCATGGTCGAACCCATCAAAGCCCATGTCCAAGTCCATGTCAAAATGCCCACAAAGCCCATGACAAAGGTCCATGTCCAAACACATATTCAAAGGGCCCAAGGCACAATCCATAAAACTATTTTTCAAAAAGCCCCTGTTCTTTTAGGTGAGACCCACACATTCATGCATCTCGACCAATCCATATCATGATGTGAGGCTCATTTCGAAAATCTCATCCATCCATCATTCAAAAATCACCATTCACCACACATCCATGCATCTGGACCAATCCATATCATGATGTGGGGCCCACTTCAAAAATCTCATTCGTCCATCATTCAAAAATCACCATTCACCACACATCCATACATCTGGACTAATCCATATCGTGATGTGGGGCCCACTTCAAAAATCTCATCCGTCCATCATTCAAAAATCACCATTCACCACACATCCATGCATCTGGACCAATCCATGTCATGAAGTGGGGCCCACTTTGGAAATCTCACCTGTCCATCATGCACCAAAAGTGGCCAATCATTATGATTTACATTGTCCATACACGCAAGTAAGCTCCAGACTATCACCCAATGGTCCAGATCGTTTCCCAACGGTTCAAATCATCACAAAAAGAAATAAAAACAAAAAAAAAATGATGAAAAACGAAAAATGCAAAAGAAAGCAAATAAAGGGTGGGGTCCTTTTTCTTATCACACCCCACTCCAAAAACAAAAACAAACCAACAAAAATCCAATCAACCATTTGGCCCAAAATAAATAAATTCAGTGGTTCAGATCCAATCAAAACGACCCAACGGCCCGGATTACAGCTCCCTCCAAGCCCAAGAGGGAATCCAATCCATCAAAAGCTCCTAAGACAAATGGCCCAACATGATGCAGCAAGAGTTCAATGGCCAAGATTACCTGAAATGGAAGGAAAGGAGAAAATATAAGGAATGATGGGCTTGGAAGACCCCTCCAAAAATAGCTCCAGGGACCACAATGGGTCCCTGGACGTCCAAATGAAAGATTCAAATAGGGGAGAAGGCCACACCGGACGGACCAGCGTATCGAATGGACCAGTGGTCCAAATGACGGTCAGGCGGCAGCGGACTGCCGCCCGCAGCAGTCCGACCACCGCCCGACCAAAAGCATGCATGAGGGAGCGGGTTGTCCCCTAGGTGATAATAAACGACCGGTTTTTACCTTTAACCATTGGACAATATCCAAAATATTTTTGAAAGCAGGCCCGCACTTTCAGAAAGCTACCAAAGCAGTCTTCAACTTTCAAAAATCATTAAAATAGTCCTGAAGTTTTCCAAAGTTACCAAAGTGGTTCCAAAATTTTCAAAAGTAGCCAAAATAGCCCCCAAATCTCCAAAAATATCCAAAATTTCAAAAATACAAAAAAATCTTCGAAAATTCCCAAAATTTCAAAAAAAATATACATAAAAATTTCAAAAAATTCCCCCCCCCCCCCCCCCCCAAAAAAAAAACTCCAAAATCCCAAAAGTCCCAGAAGTAGCCAAAATAAATCCCCTAGTGAGCATTGCCTCAAAAAAGTTTGTTTCTACTAAATCATTAGCCCCATTAATTTATTAGTGGAGGCCATCTGACTTTCTTTATAATAAAAACCAAACGACGATGCCTTCCTGCGAGATCGGACAGATCTTTAAAAAATCTAAAAATATTTCAAACCATTAGCCCCGCCAGCTCATCAGTGGAGGCAACGCGACTGTTTACTTGTGCAAATAAAAACCGAACGACGACGCCTTCCCGCGAGATTGAACGGATATTTTCTAAAAAATTTCTAAAAATATTTTCAAATAAAATCCCCAAGGAGTCTAGCTCCAAAGAGGATAATTTTCAAACAAAAAGTTTTTTTAAAAAAACTTTCAAAAATGCACGCGGCACGCAGTACACTGAGGAATCTTCCATATTCTCCAGTTGCGGCCAGTGCAAACACCTAAATAAGATTCTATCTCTTCCGGTTTCCTCGGACAATGATTGAATCCGTACATGATACACGTACGATTGACTCGATCTTTATATCTGGACAGTCGTACGAATGCTAGTAGAAATGATTGGATCTATCTCTGAAAAGAATAATCAAACTCGAAGTGACAACAATCCATTGTAACCAACGTATCAGAATCAGAAGATTGCATGACAAAAGATTACCTGCACATACTAGTCCAAGATGTTCACAAAATTTGATCGAGTCCAAGTCGGCACAGTGAGTTCCTCGTAAGGCCGTACCAACGCGCAGGGCAACTAACCACTTTGACGATCAAATAAACGAACACTCCTAAGGTGATTACATAGCAAAGGAACGACAGACCTAACGGTATGGGAATCCTTGTAAAGCCGCGACAAATGCACAAAGGCCCTTACTTTTCAGACTTACCCTCCAATGCTGTTAACAATCCGATGTGAAAGAGTTGTGATTGGTGATCCGTAAAGCCGCGACAATGCGCAGGAGATAATCACAACATTTTTCTCAACCCTCGTGATATGTGCAAGTTATCCTTTTCCAAACAATCGATTAACAATGAATCAATGGCAAGCAACAGATTTGAATCACTATCCTTTCTGACCAGAAGGGTGGGGCGTCCACTTGCTTTGGCCTTCGGTTGCTCGCAACCTTGGCCAAAGAGGGGCATCTGTAGACACTCCACCCAGGCTAAAGTCTTGAGAAGGCTAGAATAGTCCGTGAACCATGATCATATCCAAACCCTAATCCCAGCAATAAACTAAACCCTGATCTAAAAACCCTTAAACTCTCTGTCCGTAAACCCAAGCCGTGATCCAAACCATCCAAATTCACATGCAACCCCACCCATACCCCATACCGTGGCCAGAACCCTTTAAGCGAACCCAAATATGCTAATCTGAGCCACTGGAACCTAAAAAGAGAGACCTACGAAGCCCGCACGTGCAAACCCGGCTCGAGCACAGCCCGGGCGGCAGTCTGACTGCCGCGGGCGGTAATTCAATTACCTCCTGCGGTACTCCAGCTTCCGCCGCTCGCGGCCCGCGTGTGGACAGCTGTCCCAGCTCCCAAAGTCAACTTTCTTTCAAAATTACCCCTCCTACCTTCACTATTTACCAATTTACCATCCCCATAAGCCAATAAGAGAGTGCCATGTGGCATCTCTCTCCTCTCCACCAATCACCACCTGCCACATCGGCATTTGCCCCTCTTAAGGCCAAAAATTACCATTTTACCATTGGAGAGGGCTATAAATAACCCTCTCCTCTTCTCATTTCAAGGGGGGAGGAGGAGAAAAACCAAGTGAGAGGAAGAGAGTGAGAGAGAAAAAATAAGTGAGGAAGAGAGTGAGGGAAAGGGAAGGAGCTCCCAAACCTCCCCTGAATCCAGATTTTTCTAGCCACCCCCTAGCCCTTAACTCAACTCTCCCAACTCATAAGCCTAACCCAAGATGGTCATGGTCCGGTTCATGTTTTAACCTACTCCAGTCATGCCAAAGATCCATCATTCTACTAGCATTCATCATGACATTTACTCCCTTTTCAACCCCCCTGCTTCTCTAGATCTCTAGTGAACATATGCTCTGTGACTTGTCGTACATCGGATCCTGTCACATCAAAATTTCTAATGATCTAGTCGATTTTTCTTACCTTTTTGCATAAGCATCATTACATCCGCCCTTTAGGCATATTGCCGGATGTATGCTCTGTAACCTGCCGAAATCTCGGATCTTGCTACATCAGAAATCCATGTGTGACTAGTCTAATCATGACTACAACATCATCATCATCCCTTGAGATTATTTTATCACACTAAGTAGAGACCGTACATTTGTACGGACAAAGAGAGTGCCTAACACCTTCTCTCTTTTTAACCGAGGTCCCTTACCCGGAATCCCGAATCACAGATCAGGAGTCAACCTAAGGTCGGAGAGTCTTTGAATTTCTCCAACCATTACGTATTCCGTGGCTCTAGCCAACTGCGGGATTTGAGATTATTCGACTAGTGACGACTCCAACATTCACAAAATTAACCAATTTTCTCACCACCTAATCTACACCAGATACATTTTAAATCAGTGTGGACGCCAATTTTCAGTGTCTACAGTATTGAAATATAATAGACTAACGTAATAACAAAATTATTAACATGTATCCACCAGACCAACCTGACCGAACCCCTTGGGTTGGGCTTGGGTTGAGTACTGCAACCCGAGGTTGGTTGGGTTGAGATGAAAATGAGATGAAAATCTAATGAATTGATGGATTTGTCACTAACATCCTGGTAGGCTCCACCTACTGTAAGTGACATTACGTAGCACGGCTCCTCTAGACTTAAATGTCCAACAACCTCTCTTATTTCATTGATATTGATTGTGGTGCAACCCTCGTCCTAGCCATATGTAAGGTCCACCTTGGTGTTTTTAAGAGATTTACTCAGTTCATCTGTCTTGCCAGCTCATTTAAGGTTTGGGCTAAAAAGTAAAGCAAATCTAAGGCTCAAAGTAGGCTCGTTATGGCCTCAAGATATTTCAATGATGGATGCTCTTTCTCATTCTTTTCTATCGTGTGGCCCACTTGAGCTTTGGATTCCCCTCACTTTTCTCTTCAAGCACTAAAATGAGCCGAAAAAAACAGATGGATGGGGTGGATTTGTCACAAATAATCTGTGGTCCCATGAATATTTCAACCATTGGAGAGTTCAATCCCAATCTTTTTTCTCTGTGTGGCTCATTTAAACTTTGCATCAGCCTCATTTCTGGGCTCATCCCCTAAAATGAAATAGCATATCCAATGGATAGAGTGGATTTGTTACAAGCATCATGGTAGGCCCCACCTACAGTTTGGCAACCCTTTCCGTATGGACTCGAATGTACAACAACCCACATGATAAGCGGACCAATTTTTATTTTTAATTTTATCATTTACGTGCGTATAGCTTGTAGGGGTTGCATTAGGCATGCGTGTGGGACGGTCTTAAGGAATTCATCACACGAGTTTTTGTTTTTGCCAGATGAAAATACAAAGACCTACCTACCTTGAGCTTGTTCTTTAAATTTTAACCACGTGATGTGGTCATGGTTTTGGATGGCTTTGCTTCCTCCCACTAGTATGCTAAAATATTTTGTGGAAAGGACTGGTGGGTAGCACTTGCGATACATGTGAAGAGACTATATCCTCTTTCCTGTGGGCCCCACAATTTGTGGGGTTAAGATTTAGGTACATGTATGCCACGTGTAGTGTACCTCCATTAGTGTGATTTGGTAGAGACCCTCCTAGTACCAACATGGATACTGGAAAAGCTACGCGGGTATACCATGATGTATGTGTTTTATACATGTCATCCATCAAAATTTTCAGCTAATATTAAAATACGAGACAAAGAAATGAGGCGCATCCAAATCCCAGCTTCTATTAAAGCATGAGAGAAACAAATTAGGCAGAGATTCAAATCTAAGGTAGACTATATCATTGGAAAACAATGGTGATTGAACGCCCCCATTAAAAACTTCCTAAAGCCCACTATAATATTTATTTACCATCCAACGTATTGGTTAGGATATATAAATTTGGATGAAGGAAAACACAAATTATAAGCTTGATTCAAAAGTTTTGTCACCCTTGCCAAAATTTTAACTGTAGCATTCAATCAACACTATTTCCTATAACGTGGGTTACCTGAGATTTTGATCCACCTCAGTTTTTGAATCTTATCCTAAAATGAGCAGGCAAAATGGATGAATGGTGTGGATAAAACACATATATCATGATCTGGCCCATAGAGCACCATCCAGCCTTGTGTTACTGTGCAATCGTGTCCCATGTGGAGACGTCATGTCAACCTAACCTATCCTCGTGCGTCCTCATGCAGTGAGGTTCGTGCATTTACCGGCTGCAAGGCATATTACGTGCAAAAGCCTTTCCGAGGAACTTCCAAAGAGAAGCTCTAGCGACAAAAGCTAAGTGAGGGCAGCTATAATTCTTGTTGGAAACCCACCTTGTCCATCCATTCTCTCGTATCATGTTAAAACAACATGGCTCCAAAAAATGAAGCATATCCGAAACTTAAACTTAAGTTGACTGCACCATAGGAAACAGTAAGGACTGAACATTCACCGATGAAACATGCATGCATGGGTACATAAGTTTTGGATCAGGATGATTTAGGTTTTTTTTTTTTTTTTTTTTTAATAATAATTCATCTCCTACTTACAAATGGAATGGATGATTCATGAACATAACAACGAGCCCAAGGTTTTAATGGTAGTCATTGTCCTACCCACATTTTCTTGAGTCTTTTGATATGTGTTGTTTTTGGACTCATGCCTTAATGTGATTTGGAAAAATGAATTGCCCGGGTGGATTTCTTACAATCATTAAGGCCTCTTTTGGATCCCTGTAATTTTTTTAGTCGTAAACACATTAATTTCATTTAGCTTTTAAGTAGTAATTTATTTACATGTAGACAAATTGTGTTTGGCTATCCAGTAAAGTGTATACAATAAATAAAGTACTCATACCAGAGAGTTGAGCAATAAGAACTTTTCAAAATTTGCAAAAATCACATAAAAAGACTTGATTTTTTTTAGAGCCCTAAGAGGGCATTAAAGCATGTACACACTAAATAGATTGAATGTCTTCCATTTATCACAATGGGGCCCAAATGCAATTTAGAAGTTTTACTTCAATGGTGGAAACCCCATTCTTCCATCGTGTGGTCCATTTGATATTGTAAGAGCTATTTTTTAGGGTCAATGAAGAGCATCAAAGGAAGTACATGATGGATATATTGGATGTATGATACACATCACAGTGGAACCATTGTGTTCTACATGCATAATGGCTTTTAGTTATAAAGACTTCAAAACTTTTTACCGGCAAATACATATATCTAAAAAGTCCTTATAATCATATTACCTAGATGGCCCTTATAATCATTTTACCTCTAATTCCTTTACAACTTAAAGAATTTTATGGGCATTCAATCTACCTTAAGGCAATCCGGCCCCTCTGAATGTAAGGATAGCACCGTCTTGTGAGAAATATAAAATCATGAGAAGGGTCCAACAAGAAGAAACGGATTGGCTTCTCCCCCAACCGGTGGCTGGTGGTAGATGATCTGTGGGCCTCACCATGATATATGTGTTTCATCCATGCCATCCATCTATTTTTCTAGATTATTTTATAATGTGAGGCCAAAAATGAGGTACATACTAATCTCAAGTGGACCACGTTACAGGAAACAATGTTGAATGAACGTCGACCGTTAAAAACTTTTTGGGGGCCATAAAAGTTTTGGATCAAGCTGATCTTTGTTTTTTCCTTCATTTGGGTCTGTATAACCTAATCAACATATTGGATGTCAAATAAACAGGACAGTGGGCCTTAGGAGGATTTTAATGGTGGATATCCAATCACTATTGTTTTCTTATAGTGTGGTCCACCTGAGATTTATATCCTTCTCATTTTGGGGACAAGTCCTAAAATGATATGTAAAAATGGATGAACGAAATGGATGAAACAAATACATCATGGTGGGGCTCACAGCGCACTGACCATCAGCCACCGGGCTGGTGGCTGGGGAGTGGCCAAACCGTTTCCCCGATAAGAATGTCCGTAGTGCAGCAGGATAATTATGCAATTAACGGCTCCATCAATTGGGGAGCGGATTAGGTACTACCCAGTCTGTTCCGAGATGGTGACAGGCTAGGATCCGAGGGGCCTCCGTAATGTATGGATTTCATCCACACAGTTCATCCATTTTTTCATATTATTTTAGATCATGAACCTAAAAATAAGAAATATCTAAGGATCAAGTGGAACACACAGTAGGAATTAAATTCCTACCGTTGAAAAGTTCTCGGGGACAACAGAAATTTTAGATCAATATGATATGGGTTTGTTAACTTCATCCGGTTGTATAACCATATCAACATGTTGGATGGAAAATAAACAATACGGTGGGCCCTAAAAATGTTTCAATGGTGGGCATCCATAGCAACGCTGCTTCTTGTTGTGTGGTCCACTTGAGCTTTAGATCAGATTTATTTTCGGTTAAATAATCTAAAATATATGGAAAATTGGATGGACGGTGTGGATAAAAGCCATACATAACGGTGGGCCCTCTGTGTGCCCTCGGAGCCTCCACCTGTCCGAGCTCGGAACAGGCGGGGCTACTACCTAATCCGCGCCCAATCAGTTGAGTATAAGTGGTGAAAGCTGCTGCATAACCCATATGAAATAGGTTGACCATAAAAATAAAAATAAAAGAAGCTCAAAAGTGGGAGGTTTTCCATCCATAGCTGAAAATGCCGGCAGCCATATGGAAAAATAAAATCCCTCTAAACAAGTAATAAACTGAGCATGCAATATTTTCCTAACAATTTACGGAAATGCTGACCACACAGTTCTTCAACTTGATAAACGGTCCAGATTTCATATAGAACGGTGCCAGATTATAACGTGAGAACGCGTGTAGACGCGTGAGCCTCGTGAAACGGCCCCTATACTTAGAAAATTCAAACAAACTGGCCATTTTTCACGGTCAAATCCCACTGCTTCGCCCTTCCCTCCATTTATTCACTCTCTCTTCTCTCTCGCGCGCGCACAAGCGATGTCTCCCTGGGCTTTCATGAAGAGATCATCTTATCCGTTGGTCCTTCTCAGGGGCGGGATCCAACGGATGAGCTTTCTTCCTCTATCCAGCGCCGCAGCTGGAGGAAGCTCTTCGGCAAATGAGAAAGGAGAAGCGTCGTTTTCATCCTCCTATGCTTTTGGGCATCTCTCAGGAATCGTTGCGGGTTCGGGTCTTTGGTTTTGGCTTTGGTCATCTCCAGAATGTTCTTTCTCGTCTGCTGATTGGAATACGGCAACCGTGAAAGAGGAGGCTGGTGATGATGTGCACCTGAATTCCGTGCTATGCGATGCACCGCAACAGGAAAGGAAACCCAAGTATCTGTTTGCAGGTATGTGTTGTAACGTCAGCAATGGAATAGGTGTGGCCTACGTTTTGGTAATCTACGCCGTTCATTTGGTTGCATCCTTGGTGTGCTCAGCCATACGTCGATTTCTACCCTGTCTGATGATCCTAGCCATCCAATAGAAATGTAGGAATGGGGAAGATTCTTAGGGTTTGTCCATTACATCGTGGGGCCCACCTATTAATGATTCAGATCCCGGAAAGGTGGGTGTACTGTTTGTCGCGCGAATGTGCTTGATGGGGTGGAATGGATCGGGTCTCCACTTTTGAGTCGGGCTCTGACCCGGCTAAGATGGGTAGCGGGTCTCGCTCCGGTTAGAAATATGGTCCATTTTAAGTAAATGGGTTTAGGTTGGGGTTGAGCCTTACCCGACCCGACCTGCCTACGTAGGTTATCAATTGGCAGCTCCAGATGATTGGGCTGTTCCAGATGACCCGACCCGACTCGATTTTCATTGGTCTGGACCAATATCTTGGCTGTTCCAGAAGACCTGACCTGACCTGACCGGATTTTAATTGGTCTGGACCAATATCTTGGACCTGTTTAAAAATTGGCCGAGTAGGGCTGCCATTTTCAACCTTGTTTAAAAGGGGTGTAGCCCGGTACGGGTCCATCACGTTGGACCGGATTAAATCTGGTTTCTATGGGCTGCCTTTTCTCCTATGTGTTATAGACCTTCCTCTTTCAAACTATTTCTAAAAACCTGCTCAATAGCACTCACTCTTACACAATTTATTTATTTATTTATTTATTATTATTATTTTTTACAAACACACACGCCGCGTGGGTACCCAAGACCTCGTGTTGAAACTCCTAAGAGTCACCCTTACACATTACCTCAATAGGCATTATGTTAGCCCCAGCCCCCACCTATGGTCGGGTAACGGTTCTACCACCTGTAACCTCTCATAACCATTTATTGACGTTGGTGGCCTTGCCAACCTAACCTGGACTATACCGGGCTCAAATGGTAGTTGGTGAGAAATTCACCCCTACATCTGTTTTGCCACCTCATTTTAGGGCATACGCCTGAAATGATGGAGATTCAAAAGCTAAAAGTAGGCCCCACAAGATCTTCAAGATGTTTCAATGGCTCAATTCTATTCTTCCCTTTCATGTAGCCCCTTGAGCTGGTCATGGGACTCATTTGTAGGCTCATGCCATACAATGAGCTGACTAAACAGATTAACATAATAATGTGGCCCATGAATGTTTCAACTGTGGTGTTTAATCTCCTCCACTGTTTTCTGTAGTGTGGTTCACTTGAGCTCTTGATCTGACTTTATTTTTGGGCCATCCACAGTGTATGGCGTCAGCACTCATCAGATCAACAGTTTGGAGAATTGAACAAAACGGGTCCTACTTGTGAGGATGGCATGCATGATGCCCCTGTACAAGTCCTAATTAGTTATGCCGTCGGCTCCCACTTGGAAATGTAGACACAAGTCCTGATGGGTCAATTTTATATTATGACCCGTACATGACTAAATTATCCAACAACCATGACAAATATGGGGTGTGATAAGTGCATATGCTGGACGCAGATTTCCTGCAAAGCTTTCTGCAGGAAGTTCCTGCACTGGAAAGCTAGGAAATCGGATTGCCTACTGAGTTCCTCTCTACGCTCTTATCGTACCAAGTAAACTGAATTGGGCCCACTTTGAATGTATGTGGTCTATCCACGCCGTCCATCCGTTTTTCCATCTAATTTAAGGAGTTGACCCCAAACTTGAAGCATATCCAAAGATCAAGTGGATCATAACACAGGGATAATGATTTCCACTGTTGAAACCTTGCTAGGCCCCACAGTGATGTTTATTTGTCATCCAACCTGTTCATGAGATTTTACAGACATGGATGAAGGGAATACACAAATATAAGCTTGATCCAAAACTTCATTGGACCCCAAGAAAATTTCAACGGTAGACGTTCAATTCAATTGTTTCCAGTGTGGTCCATTAGAAAATTGTATATGCTTCATTTTTGGGCTCAAGCACTAAAATTATCTGGTAAAAAGGTGGGGTCCACCATAATGTTTATGAGAAATCCAACCCGTTCGTCTTTTTTTTGAGCTCATTTTAGGACATGCCATAGAAAATGAGGAGGATCCAAAACTCAAGTGGGCCATGGGAGATGAAATAGTGGGGAAAGGAATGCCTACCGTTGAAACTAGGGCTGGGCATCTGTCCGAGTTGGACTGGATTGGGTCCGACCTGGATCGATCCGAAATACTATTGGCCTGACCTGAACCCGATCCGATCTGGTACCGAGTCCGAGTCGCCTGACTTGGACCGATCCGAAGACTCACTGGATTGATCCGATCCGAGTCCGACTCGGTCAGGAAAACCAAGTCGTATTGGATTGGACACGATTCGGATCGCCAAATTTTTTTTTAAAAAAAAAATAAAAAGTTTTAAAAAATAGTAAAAAATATTTTTAAAAAATAAATATTACTAAAAATATCCGGATCGGATCGGATCGGTCCGAATCCGATCCAATCGGATCGAATTACGGATCGGATCGGGTCGAGTCAGGCCCAACCAGAACCCGATCCGAAAAGGATTCGGATTTGGATGGGACTACCCGATCCACACCGATCCAGCCCGTCGGATCGGTTCGAATCGGGTCGGATCCACCAGATCGGACCCATTTTGCCCAGCTCTAGTTGAAACCTTCCTAGGCTCCACCTTGATGCTTATATTCCATCCAAATCGTTTATAAGGTCATTTTCACTGAGATGAAGTGAAAACACTGAAAACTTAGACTGATACAAAACTTTTGTAGTCACATAAATGTTTCAACGGTGGTCACTAAATCCCCACTGTTTCCTCTCGTGTGGCCCATTTAAGTTTTGGATCCAACTTATTTTTGGTCGCATGTACTAAAATGAGCTCGCAAAACAGATGGACAGGTTGGATTTCTCACAAACATGAAAGTAGGCCCCACCCAGAATTTCTTGAATAAGGCTTTTCAAAAAATGGGGGACCGGAATGCCTACCACTGGACCTTCCTGTGCTCTACCCTGACGTTTATATGCCTACCACTGGACCTTCATCCATGACCGTGTAACCTTATGAGCAGGTTGGATGACAAATAAACATCACTGTGAGTCCTAAGAAGGCTTCAACACTGTGTGTCATTATCCCTACTGTTTCCTGTCGCGTGGCCAACTTGAGCTTTTTCTATACTTCCAACTTTGGGTTCATGCCCTCAAATGATCTGGTAAAACAGATGGACGGTGTGGATAAGAAAACATCATGGTGGACCCTACCTATACACAAGCGTCTGCAGGGAGTGACGTTCATTCAATTAATGAATTGGCTGAAATAGGGGCAGAAAATAATCAAATATAGATAGTGGACTGCTCGGTTTCAACTGTACACATGGCTTAGTTGTATGACAATATAGACTGTCCAAATTGCTAACTCAAGTCACTCAACTGCGGATGGTGGGCCACTTATATATGGCATAGCTGCATGTTAATCCAGGATTTTCAGATTTTCCAAATCATTGTATCAACCGTGGATAGTGGCCACTTGGTTTCAACCATACAAATGGCACAGTTGTACATAAATCTAGATGGTCCAAATTGACGAGTGGGCGCTTGGTTTCAACTGCATACATGGGTGTATGTGTATGGCATTTCAGACCGTATATAAATCACTGACTCAACTGTGGATGGTGGGTACTTTGTTCCAACCCATACATATGGAATACTGAAATCATGGACTCTAACTGTGGAAGGTGGGCCACTTGTACACATGGCATAGTTACATGGAAATCCAGACTGTTCAATTCGCTGATCAATTATGGATGGTGGATTGCTTGGTTTCAACTGTACACATTTCATAGTTGTATCATGATTTAGATTGTCCAAATTGTTGATTCATCCATGAAAGGTGGGCCACTTGGTTTCAATTGTTCATATGGCATTGTTGTAAGGTAATCTACACCATCCAAATGACTGCCTAACTGTATATGGTGGGCCACTTAGTTCCAATGGTGCACAAGACATAGTATCCAAACACTCCAAATCACTAACTAAACTGTAAATGGAATCCCACTTTGTAATGGCCGTTATGGTCTTTCTGTTCTGTTCTGTTTTTAAGAAAAGAAAAAAAAAAAAAAAAACTGTATTGGCCTTGGACCATTACAGCTATTACGGGTTGTGTTTTCTGTACCAGCCGTTACGGCCATTACAAGCCTGTAACATGTAACGGCGACTATCATTAGCTCTACGCAACGGCCACTAAGTAACTGTTTTTTCATTCCTTATTCACGATTTCTTATAAATAAGATGGTGGAAAAAAGACTGGGGATGAAGAATAATTATCAAAGTTTCTTGTTTATGAAAGTTTTCTCCCTCATATTATCTATTCATCGACGAATATCTCTGTTTCTATTTCGAGTTCTTCCTGCCAATGATGCTCTGATGTGTGAAATTGCACAGATTGGATGATCCTGATTCCAAATTCAGTTAATAGAGCTATGCTTGCTGATTTTTTTAGCATTAGCACTTCTGTTCTAAACCTTTGTTTGCAGCCCACTGTAAATGCCCTCAAACAAAGCTTATAGTGAGTGGTCTGTTTGGTGGGCATACCATGTCCCAATAACGGATCTTTACAACTAAAAGGTCAGTGGTTGGCATTCCACAAGCAAAGACACCTTAAATTGGATGTTAGGATTGTCCAATGGGTCCCGATTATCAGACTGGGATTGGCACTGGGTTCAAGGATGCAATCTATATGTGACTTGGTTTTGGTCCCGTTCAAATTGAGGGCCAAAACTGATATTTTAAACCTTTGAATTTTCGGTTGCATTCTCAAGGTGATGTTGACAGCCGCCTTCATTTCTAGCACTCTTACATCACCTGAGGAAAAAACATTACATTTGTGGGGTCCACCATGATATACATGTCTTATCCACACTGTTCATCCCTGTAGCCAGCTCATTTTAGGGCATGAGCTGAAAAATGAGGCAGATCTAGAGCTCAAGTGGACCACACCATAGGAAACAATGGAAATTGAGCTCGTACCATTTAAAGCTTTTTGAGGGCCCTAGAAGTTTTGGATCAAGTTGATATTTTTTTCCCTTTATTCATGGCCCTATGACCTCTTTATCCATGGCTCTATGACCTTATGAACAAGTTAGATGACAAATAAACATCAATGTGGGCCCTAGGGAGAAAATAGCTTTCAACTGTTGACGTCTTTACAATCATAGTTTCTTAAGGTGTGGTCCACTCGACCTTTGGGATTTTCCTCATTTTTGGACTCATACCCTAAAATTTTCTGTTAAAATGGTTGGATGGTGTGGATAAGTCACATACATCACGGTGGGACCCACAAGTTTAAATCAGTCATAACATAGTTTTTGTGGATGATTTTCGAAATGCAATTCTTCACCGATTTCAAACAAGTGAAGTTAGTCATAATTATTTATTTACACACACACACACAGATATATATATATATATATATATATATATATATATATGACTGTAGCCAGCTTCTCTTTAGGTGATCTTTAGAGTATAATAAAATGGTATTTTACTTGTTATTTTTAAACCATTTCAATGCGGTACAAGTTAATAGGTGATCTTATCTCTTGTTGCAGATTCTTATAGGAGAAGGGTTTTCTTTAACTACGAGAAACGCATGAGGTTGCGAAGTCCTCCCGAGAAGGTATTGAACTCCATGAGACCATTACTTCAATGCAATGTTAATGCGAAACATGCAGCATGCTCTTTTTATAATTTAGTGCATTTGTTTAAAGTGTGTTTATTTGCAGCAAATGTCATGATTAATCAGTCTACTTTGATGCAAAATTTCATGATTTTTCATGAAATTTGGTGCAACCAAACACTGTCAATAATACTAAGTCAGATCATCAATGGATTAGAAATAGGTTTTCTATATAAAGAATGTCATTCTTTTGTCTTAGTTTTCTGTTCTCCTAGTGTTGATTTCAAGTGAGCTTTAGATTCCATAATGACAATGCATTCTCCATATTAGGTCATCTTATGTTGGTAGGATGATGTATTCAATCTAGCCGTCCATACTATTGGATGACCATGTGACATGATCTTACCATTTTGGAGCTAATTTCCGACAAATAAATAATTCAAATGGCGTGGAGAATTTTCAAAGGGGTTCTCCTTTCTCGGCCTTGAAGATGAACAACTTCGTTCGTCGCCTTCACAAGTCCCAATGTGCACGCACTTGGCTCACCTTCTCCCCAACTCCCTCACTCAAGAATGTGATAAAAATGGGCAGCATCACGTCTTAACCTTGATAAGGAGAGAGCTAGGAGTCTCCCTGATTTGTAGGATTTGGTTTCTCCTCCCATCATAGAAATCAAGTTCCACTAAGACTCTCTTTCCTTACACATGCTAGCACCTCTTTTATGGAGTTCTTATATGATTAGGCTTTGATGACCAAGAGCCCACGTCTTCCTAAACACTATCGAGTGCACGGGCGAGTGGGCCACCTCACACATCGGTTGATGCTAATGAAGATCCATTTCATTCATCTGACATCTATGGAGGTGGTCTGTAAAGTGTCAATGGTGATTGGTCTATGAAAGAGGATGATTAGGTACTCCAAATGATGTTATCACCTAGTTGTGGTTTCTCAGAATTTGTTCGAAACTGATCTTCAGGATTTTGTTGGATTTTGTTGGGTTTAAAGGCCTTAACCAGCATCTTTTTAATCAAACTCTAGCTATTATTTTTTAACTCACTTTTTGGTTATGGATATTATCTCTAGATTCTCTACCAATTAAAAGATCAGCTAGCAACATGTTTTTACCTAGTAATAGATTGAACTGGATTACCACAGACTCCATGAGCTTGAGTCAAGATGTTCTCATATTTCGTATGTAGTGAACCTTAAGTAGTGACTATATCTCTTTCATCATATTTCATTTCCAGGTTTTTGAATACTTTGCGTCTTTTCGGAGCCCAGAAGGGGAAGTATTTATGACACCAGCAGACTTGATGCGAGCGATCATTCCTGTATTTCCTCCATCTGAATCTAATATTGTCAGAGAAGGTTATTTGAGAGGGGAGAAGCGTCCTGGCGAGTTGCATTATGCTGATCCAGAGTTGTCTATGCTTTTTGATACCAACAATGATGGACTTATATCTTTTCCAGAGTAAATTACCAACTTGTCATCTCTTTGTTTACAAGAATCATGAATTATTAGCATGAGAATAGTGTCTTGATGCACCAAACCTGTATAGGTATTAAGTAAATCTTGATTGTGTGAACTGACAGTGGGGTGTACTAACAAGCTAACAAAAAAAAAAAAAAAAATAGTAAATCTTGATTGTTGATCTCATGGGACAAAACTGTTGATGGGTGATGCCGAAGAAATCTACCATCTTAGAAGATCTTAACCCTTCAATCGATGCCTAGATACATATGGTTTGGAAAAAATCATGGTAATGGTTCAGAGAAAGAACAAATATAGGATGGATGAGATATTTTTACATGGTAGATCTCTTGGGACATCTTCCATCCACTGTGGGACCCATAAGATCAACTATCTGGATTAATGAACCATGGGCCCACTTGTACGTGATGGGCACATCAAGACTTGATAATTTCTTTACACATAATCTCAATCATGGAAGACTGAATATCTCACGTTTGGGACTTTCATATCAACTATTCACAGCCTGCGTTATGAACTTTTGATTCATTGGGTAGTGTATTCTTTTTACATTGTGGTAGGTACATCTTCTTTGTCACACTCCTCAGCATCCCAGAATCAAGCTTCTCTGTGGCGTTTAAAATGTTTGACCTTGACAATAATGGGTATGTTGTGTTGTTTTGTCAAACCCCTAACTGTTAAGTGCTTCCATATATGCTCATCATTTGACTGACATCTTATTTAGGTTGCATCCATCTGGTTCTTGGGTTTTGCCCTTTGTCATTAATTATTAATTTTCCATTATCTTGAGATTACTTATTATGCATAATGTAGGTTATGTTGGTTTTATCAAACCCTTATGCACATAATTATGCACGACCAGGATCGGATGCAATCAAAAGCAAAAGAAAGAAAAAGATGGAGTCATTATTATAATAAAAACAAAGCATGTGGTTTCTGGATCTAGAGCATACCTTTTGTGGCGAAGATGATCATCTAAGCTTTTCTTCTTGTTACAACTCTGGAAACAAAAGCTCTAGCTTCCAAGGATGGATCACCATGAGTTCTATGGGACCCCACACTCTAGGAGATGAACCTTATGGCCACTCCTACCTCCTATGCCCACACAACTTTAGGGGTTCCCTACTCTAGTGGGTGATTGTTGGAGTCTTCTCACTTTTATAGAGTTCCTCATGGGCTCTAGGCCTGATAAGTCTTCTCTCTTAATGCATGTGGGCCATCACCAACTACTTGCATAAGAGATATTCATGCATATGAAATATTATGTAGCCTCAAACCTTAAATATCGACCCCATTCAATAGACATGTATATTAATTGTTGGATTTTTGACAAGTTAGTTCCTAAAGAAACACATGTACTTAAAACCACAAAGAGAATGTTTTCCTTTTATAAGACCATTTTAATCAAAGTGTTTTGACCTAAAAAGTTGCACAAGCTGATGATTAATTGAGTTTTTCAATCTAGGCAATCTTCCATGGTGAAATAGTCCATATAATGGACCATTGGTAGTGGATTCCTTATTGGATTATCATGGGACACATGCGCCTTCCAAGTGATGCAAACACATACATACATCATCCTAGGGCATGAGATTCCCAAAACATATCAAAAACACCAGCATGGATAATGGAGTCTCCATGATGAATTCTCAGGTCTAACTTCTAAGGATGTCTAGATAGGGTGCTTGTTGTGCGTGTATGCTCCTTATAGGACCTGGGAGCTTTCCTTACATGATGTACCATTCATTGTATCAACTTTTAAGCTGTACACACTCATGTACTAATGTGATGCCTTATCTCACATTGCTTGAGATAAAGCAAAATTGCATATGCAATCATCAAGTCACATGACAATCGTATACAAATGCTAGCCCAAGCATATGATGGTTATGAACACTCATATTCATGGACAATGTCCCTTGAGCCAAATCTCTCCCATGCCGTTGGCTTAGCTACATGCACATGGCCTAATACAATATCTATGAGGGACTTAATGGTTTCCATCAAACTATACTCTACTTTTGAGCACAACCTTTATGATGAGTTGCAAGTACTATTTTCTCTCTCATCAAGATCATGTTGTATCTCCTATTGGGACTGGATGATATGATACCTAAATTAATCCAATCCTTCCCATTTTTCCAAATGCGAGATGGAATTTACATTGGAGGAAATGCAATTCTACTCCACCTAATCCCACATTCCAAACAGCCCATAAGACACTTGCCCCCCTCCTTAGGGATAAGAGCAATGAAGGAGACACCTAATTCCAAAGAAAGTTTACCATTCACAAAGAAGTCACCAATGAAGCCCATCACATCCTCCTTAAGCGCATCCCAAAAGATCTAGGTAAAAGATTTGCTTACTTGTATATCATTGTAAGCAATAGATTATAGTTGTGTATACTCAATAGATATTTTTATTTGTTGTTTAAATTTTCTGTTGTTGAGAGTTTCATTCATGGCATCAATACTTCGTATTTGAATTACACTGTGTTCTAGTCTATATGAGTACATTCAGTTATCATAATTTTCTGATCAATAGTAAACGTGGTATTATATGGTGCCTGATTGAAAGTAATTACAGTTTTTTAGACTCAGCAATGGTACAGGTGGGGATTAGTGACTTAATCCATTCATTTGGTGAGTCCAAGCATTGGATCTATCATGTCAAATATCTCCACTACTAGATGATCATCCCCATATAATGTTATAAAAATTGTTAATTAAAACCAATGGCCCACCTTTATTGTATGACCAATTAATTGGGATAAGGCTTAGATGATCTATGGTCTAACTAAAGTTATGGCTCTTCATAATGAGATGGAGAGTTTTATCTGGTTGGGAGCCCTCTGGGGTCTCTTTCATCCCCCATGATCCAACAATATGATCAATTTGGATCACCAAAAGGTGGACCCCACATGCATATTATATTGGGCTGAGCAAATGCTTAATTGGATTGTTATTTCCTCATCATTAAATAGCTCCTGTCATTTGAACTAGTTGCCTTATCTACTTTTGATATTTATTTTTTACCTCCTCTCTAGGGAGATCGAACGGGATGAGTTTAAGAAAGTGATGGCCTTGATGCGGTCTTATAACAGACAAGGGTCATCTCATAGAGATGGAATGCGTATTGGGCTCAAGGTTGGGACTTCTGTTGAAAATGGTGGTCTGTTGGAGTACTTTTTTGGCAAGGATGGGACCAAGTGCCTCCAACATGAAAAATTTGTTGCATTTTTAAAAGATTTGCATGAAGAAGTATGTCTTTCTTTACTCTCTCCTTTACTTCATTTTGGAAAGCAATCTTCATCAATTTTAGTATATTTTGTAATTTGAGATTCCTAGATTCTATTTTGTTACTTTAAGAAGATTTTTATTTCTGTTATTTCGTTTTTTAATATATTGATTTACAGACATTATATCTCATTGACACCTTTGTCAATTTCTGTTCCTTTCGCTGAACTATATACATTTACCCTCTAAAGGATTCCGAGAGAATTAAAAAATAAAATAAATCTAATCGTTTGTCTAACTATTTTTGTTGATAAACTAAGATCTGTAGCAGCCAAAATGCACATGGCTCAAAATGCTTGGCTGATACATAGTGCATCAGTACCTACCGATATGATTCTGCTATGTGAATCGGCCATGCTCGGTCAATAGTTGATACAGGTCGAGTGCAGTGTCAATACTTGCAGGATTATTTTTATCCTCTTTTGTTCATCGTTCATTCGTTTTCTTAGAAAAATGGGTGAAATGGTTCTTTTTTTCTTCTCTTGTAGAGTTGCAAACTTGTAGTGTGTACATTACATACCTTTCGCTTCACAAACAAAAATGCACTTTTTTATCATCATTTTTTAAAAATAAATAAATTAAAAATAGTAAACTCTAAAACTATCATCCCATGAGAACAGTAATGTTGTGTAGAAGCCCTCCTGAATCTTGACGTTTTTTGTGCTATTGACTGAGTATTTTGGACTACTCTTATATTATAGTTTAATTCGGTTGATGGTGTGTGCTATTCAGTGTAATCACCAGTCACAATGCTTGTACTCTTGTTGACTTCTAGTGTATGACTTTATACCTATGTTTACTCAACTATATTATTCATGTGTTCCTCACTAACACAGACAGATCTAGTAGATTTATGCATCGACTGATTTACAAATAACTACCTACATTAAAGCTTTAAAAATATGGTCACGATAAAATGAAAACAATCAGCACTAAAAACTGGACAATCTTGTTGTGACATGCCATACCACTAAGCATGGTGTGCAGTAACGGTCGTTACGTAAATGTAGGGTTCGAAATGTCGATATCGTGTTACGTATCGCACCCTTGGGATATAGATACGTATCGGTTATCACATGGGATATATCAGTTCCATCACGTAATGTATCGCTATTGTTGGAAACATGGGGAAACATTAGGAAATTGATCGAAATTTTCAATGAAACTTCAGTGATTGTTAAAACATCAATACACACTTATAAATCAAAACATTATAAAAAACTAGTATACATAATAGGTTTTCTTTGTATAGGGTCCTAATCTATTCGTTGTCTAACTGAATTGATGAAAATATATCCAAAGTATATCATATAATTTATAAATGTAAGAAGATGTGTGGAAACACAAGCAATACATTCAAAAACAAAAGAATAATCATTAGATCAGGTTACATACATGTTTGATTTTTTGTTTGGACACAAAGATTGCAACTGATTTGCGAGAAATTGAAATTTTTTTATTTTTTCAATTTTCTGCAACTCGGCCCATCTCCTCTAAATCTCAAAATGAAAGCTTCCAATCCATGATTTTTCATGCAAAACATGAAAAATTATGGATTTGTAACAATTTGACACTGATTTAACATGCTTTACAGAAAAAAAGGATTGAAAAACGAAAATGCTCACCGGATCGAACATGTGGTATATATCCCACAATTTGTGTTTCGTATCGCAGTTACAACCAGAATTGTAAAGGTAACGGTGGTGGCCATTACGGCCACCATTACCATTTATATAATACCTCGCCAAGTGGACAGGTTCATGCTTTTAAAAAAAATAAAAAAAAATTGAATGTAATTATCTGTTATTTTTTTCCTTTTTTAAGATTCTTTTATCTTAAGAAAGGACACCCCAATTGTGCCTATACGGTTGTGAATGTGATGGTAACATATTGGTTATTTGGCCGATTGATACAATACCATTACAATTAATCGAACCTTGGTTGTAGGTGATTGCTATCCATGTATTTGTATTTTATGCTGTTGTTTTGACAAGTTTGAACTTTCTGTTGATTAGAAAATGAAGCACACATATGGTACATAAAATACAATAGAGCACCAATGAAAGAGTTGCCAGTGGGTAAGGAATCCCCAATAGTAAGAGATAATATAGGTAGAGGCTTCATTGAGATATGGTATGAAGTTTTCTTTCTTTGCATCATTTTTTTGAGACACGTATTAGTTGACTATAATCATATTGGCCTTATTTAGTGTGCACAAGTTCCTGGTTCTCAGAATATTTCTCAACGGCGGTTGATAGACTTTGTTGTAAGATGATTTTAGGCTACCGTTCATACAAATTGTTGTTCACAGGAACCATGCTAGGTTGGTGTTGGGACTGTTCTGACCATCGTATGTAGATAAAGGACAGAGCTTGCATAAGGAGATGGTTAAGTATGTCTTTTAGCGAATGAAGGATGTTTTGTGATCTATATTTCACATTTATTTGCATGACACTGTTACATTTCAGCTACTATCTATCTAATCTCACCTAGGCTAACAAATATTATAGCTATTTATTCAAAAGTCACATGTACTAATTGGCTATTTTGATGTTTCAACTAGTATCTTACTCCATTGCAATTTCTCATGATGATAGTTCAGTCCAATGTTTGGAGGATTGGATTTGGCAATTTGGAACCCCTCTTGTAATGCATGCGGTTAGTGCACCATATTAAGATGTACAA
This sequence comes from Magnolia officinalis, assembly GCA_021015155.1. NCBI lineage: Eukaryota > Viridiplantae > Streptophyta > Magnoliopsida > Magnoliales > Magnoliaceae > Magnolia > Magnolia officinalis. Next base: position 19,528 of record JAJHSJ010001743.1, on the reverse strand, counting down.
GTAGGCAATGGGTTAGGATTGTTGCACAGCTACATGTGGTTTGGCAATATGCCTACTCCATGTGATAGCAACATTGAGCTTTCGTCATCACTAAAACAAGAGAAACCATAATTACAAGGCTTATCTCTCACTACCACTCTTTCACTACACAAGAAATCTCTCACTCGGAAAATCCTAAAAACAGCCACACCCTCTACACATGTTTCCCTTATATAGAAAACACCACAAGAGAGAGCACTTGACAAAGAGTAGAGAAACTGGGGGGGGGGGGGGGGGGGGGGAGGAGGAGAGAGAGTCTCATGGTGGGAGACGTCAGTGACACAACAAGGATCATGGTTCCAAATATCAGATATCGTATAGATTGTTACCCTAGAATGTTAAAAAAAAAAAAAAACAAAGAGGTTGTTTTGGCATGTATCGGTCTGACATAGCCATAAATTCCCCTATTGTTTTTTTTTTTTTTTTTTTTAAAAAAAAAAAAAAACCTGAATTCTCTTATTCTCCTCTTATTATTATTTTTTTCATTTCAACCTTGAAGGAAGCATAAAAGCTCATTTTATAAAAGATCTAGGCCCATTTTAGGGATCAAAATAGAGGAATTTGACAAATTGAAGCATAATGGACTGTTTTGTGAGAAAAATGAAAAAAGGTGTGAACCGTCATTTTCCCCCCTTTTTCATTTTTCGTCTTAATTTTGTTGTATTTCTTGTAATAGGCCATACTCTATCAAATCAATCTTGACTTACCTTTTGTTAGTGCCTGTTTGGTTGACTTTTAGCAGGTCAGCTGATCAGCCAACCAGATGACATTATTATTGAAGAATAGTCTTATACACCATTTAATATATGTTAAAAGCACAAAAAAGAAAAAAGTAAAAAAGAAGGATAGATCCTGGTGTTTACATTTCCCAAATATTCTCAATAAATCATCAAAATATTTTGGGCTAAAAAAAGATAAAAAAGATAGATCCTTAACTATTTTTTACTGTCTTCCTTTTTTTTTTTTTTTGGCACATGATAATTTGTTGTTAATGTTGGAGTTCTAGTTGGAATCTTTTAAAATATTGGCATACTCATATTCTTGAATGTATATTACTATATTGGAAATACTCAGTCTTCAATTACATATAACTTTCTCATATATAAATATGGTACATTAGAAATTTATGCATTTTATTCATTCTAAAATGCAAGGATACGACATTCATGTCCTAAACTATTGAAGAGAAATTGCATGGTCATGATGCATAATGACATGTTGCACCCCATTTGTACAAAATGGGCCCATGTTTTGTTAATCTGATTGGCCCCATGGTAGATGTCTGAAACATTATAAATTCGAAGATCCAACCCGTCTAATTGTTGATCACTAATGAAAGTTTAGATCTTCCAACCTGGGACTTTTGGTACTATCCATCATTGATGTTGCATCCCAAAGATCAATGGCCTGGATCACTGAACCATGAGCACCACTTGAACTTACCAGCACTCAGGATCATATTTCATGTTGTTGTGGTAGGATCCTATAATCTCTGGCTATTGAATATACACATTCTTAATAGGTACTTGTAAATCTGAATAAACTCTCACTCTCTCTAAATATGTACTCATGCATATCAACAAAACCTTTTCTTCTTTTGATTCTCGGCATCCACCTTGACCACCAATACGGCCAAGGGCAGCTGCCTACGGTTGCCTGGTGAGCTGACAACATTGCTTAGCATGCTCATAAATTCAGCTAATGGAATGGCTAGGCCATCCCTTGCAATATCTATAATCTAGATTACTAAGAAAACTATGAATTAACAAATCCACCACCAGCATTCGACACAAGTGTCTGCTAAAATAATGTCAAGCATTTTCTTCGATATTACTATACATATGGCTATGGGTCATAATTTTCGTTTATGGAAGAATTATATAGTATGCAACCATGTCTTCACACGGTGTACACCGATTTTCAATTTTGAAAAGTGTGACCATTGTTTAACACTGATTTGTTGCAATTCATCGATGGGACAATCTTAAGCTTTCAATTTGCGCACTACAGATAAATGGGTAGGAAGAGAAATATAATTGTCTACATTCAACTGAAAGTTTCCCAATCTGGGATACTTTTGGGTATGGTCCATCCATGTATCCATGGTTAAATGCAACAAGCCAATGGTATGCATTACCGAAGCATGGTCCCAGTGTCAGAATTGAGAGTCGTGTATGTTATGCAAAGACATGGATTGCATATGATATAAATGGAATGGAATTGTGTATGATCCAACGTTTAGTTTGGTTATTGTTCTTTCTCATTTGTAGTTGTCTCTTTTCTTTTGAATAAAATTTTTATTTAAGAAGAAAAAAAAATGTTTTACATTAGTGTACACATGATGGTCCAAGTAAGGCCTCCACTCTTCAAGTTGCTCCTTTATCAATCATCTCGAAAAAAATTGGTCTATTTAGCTTGCAATACATTTCTTTTTACGATTCACCATTCCATTCACCATGCTCTACAACTATTAAAAGTAAAAAATCTCAATTATCTTTTGTAGATTTTACGTTTGGAGTTTGTCCATTACGACTGCAAGTTGCAAGGAACAATACCGGCTAAGGATTTTGCCTTGTCAATGGTTGCTTCTGCTGACATGAACCATATAAATAAGTTTCTTGATCGGGTCGATGAACTAAATAATGACCCACATCTCCGGGACATGCGCATCACTTTGGAGGTCAAACATGTTTCCCCTTCTGCTTCACTTCTTCTAAAGCTTTGTTGTCATTTTCTCATTTACCATTTCTATTGTTTCAACTTTAGGAATTCAAGGACTTCGCAGAGTTACGTAAAAGACTGCAACCGTTGGCTCTAGCAATCTTTAGTTATGGGAAAGTAAATGGTTTGTTGACAAAGAAGGATTTTCAACGTGCTGCATCCCATGTACTAATTTTTATTTTTATTATTTTTTTTTTAAAAGAGATTTTCCTTTCATTTCCTTTTGGGAGCTACTATGATTGATTTTCTCACACCCATTTTTTCTTTTGAGATTGTCCACTATACCATTGCAATTCCCCAAAGTGAAAATGGGTTGAGCAAATCAATTAGGGTGGGTATGCCCCCCGCCCCCCCACAATTCCCTTAACCACTAATTCAATAAAGGTCTCTCTCTGTTCCCTTAACTAACCAATAATTCAAGAAAGGCTAAGGAGAATGTATGATGATAGGTTGAAGTCCAGATACGCAATGCATGTACCAACTTGCCCCACAAGTGTGAGATCTCGAACATTCATCAAATAGGGGAACCATGAACATGTCATGACCCAAAGATCAGGTTGGACCGCTCGTCAAATGGGCCACACGTGTATGACGAAAATTGTTTGGTTATAAAAAATGCTCAACAATTTATATCCAACATAAACATCTTGTCCACTAGATGCTAGATCACCTTGATTTTTATATAGTCAATGGTCATGGTGAGGCACTCTTGATGAATGGTCCGGACCTTGCACACATGTGCCACATTGGTTTCTGGTGAATCTCCTCTTTAATCTTCTATCGAATAAATCTCCTTAACACTTCTCCAAAATTCTTATTATAATGTAAATGTTCTCTTTTGTGATAGGTATGTGGCATCTCAATCACTGAGAATGTCGTTGACGTCATATTCCATGTTTTCGATGTGAACCGTGATGGAAATTTAAGTGTTGATGAGTTCTTAGGAGTTTTAGAGAGACGGGAAAGGGATATGGGCTACCCAGCAGATACAGGTGTTGTTGGGATGTTATCATGTTGGTGGAATTGTGCCAAGGCATGCTCCTTTGAGCGGGTGCTTCAGTAACCAGAGTTTGTTTCTTCTTGTACATTCCCTATCAATTCATGTCCTGGTATCATTCCAACATCAATGGCCGAGAGTTGTCCAGTAGGGAAAGGTCAATTCTTTCAATCTTCAGCCAGATGTTTCTGAAGGATCTTGAGGATGGGCTTTGGAGTTTCAACTAGTCATGCTTAAGATATTGTACATAACTGATGTTTTATGGGTTTCTGGCGTCTAATGTTTCGTTCTCCTCTAGAGGGACTAAAGGAGATATGCTCCTCACTTTGTTAAGGAAGCTTCCATAGTACCGAAGTAATCTCTTCTGCCGCAAAATCCAACTGTACAGTGTTCGGCATGTTATGTTTGTATGTACATAATCCTGTTTATTTTGTACTTGTTAAATTCTTTGTAACAATCTGTTGTACTGCTGAGCCTACATTATAATCTAATTATTTGGGATATATTATTATCCATAAAAGTAATTTTGTATTTTGAAAACACATTTTTCCTTCATGAAAAGCCATTATGTTTTAACACTAGGTAGTTGTTACATATGTTTACCCACTAGCATTCAGGAAGTTCCTTGATGTACTTTATTTACAGATGACATGGTGTTGGTCCACGGGACTAGAGGAACTCTCTAGAGTCAAGGGCTTAAAATTAGTAGTAGAACCCATACAGATTATTTGTAATGCAACTTTAGTAGGAATAGTTATGTAGGCTACACTTTCATTAGTTTAATGGATGAAGATTTATCGAAGTGATTTGTTTATTACCTTTTCTCTGCAATTTAGATGTTGGAGAGAGAGAGATGTTTGTGGATGTTTCCAATAGAATTAGTGTTAAGTGGATGAAGTGGGAATGTGCCCATGAAAATGGTGTCATCACTGCAGTGGAACAACTTTCTTATAGAATTGCAGTGATGACACCATTTTCTTGAGATCAGTATGAGTATTGCAGATATGAGAATGATGACATGGATGTGTAAGTAGTGTTTTAAATACTGAATAGTGTGTAGCATAGCATTCACCCCTCTGCAGCGTGAAGTGAAAGCTACATACACACTACTAGATTTTTAATCAAGGTTGTGCTTGGTTGCACCAATTCACTATATTCTGCACCAAATTAAACTGATTAATACTGAAATTCAACAAAATTTCATGATATTTGGTGCCACCAAATGCAACATAAGGTAATAGGAAAGAGCAATGATTAAGCACCAAGGTAAACAAAGAGCAACGAAACTGATTTAATATTGTTACTGATAGTATTTACTAAAAGCATGTAAAAGATTAATTATTTTTTATTGAAAATAGAAAAAATGTAACAAGTAATTAGAGATATTAATTGATTTTAATGTTGGAGTGAAAATAACTAATAATGTGAGCTACGTAATGGGTAGCATGGTCTATGTAGATGTTCATGGGACAACTCGTTTTGGTGGTTCAAATGTGCATATAGTAAGACCAAGGCAAGCATTGAACTGATTATACATGGATCTCCAAAAGTTTTCCTCTAATTTCTTTAAAGGCAAACATTTGAATGAAATGGAAATACTAGATTTGATCAATATAGTTTCATCGATTCATTCATATTCTTATTGTTACCGTCCATTGTAGATAAACATGAAGTTATCCTTCTTGGGCAAGTGATTTTGGAACATGACATGTCAAGATCTACATCAATCATCTACATATAAAGTTCTTGGAGTCCTTTGGATCGGGGAAAGCTACCTAGCCTAATAAAGAATGCAGGCTAGTTGTTACCCCTACTCCACATTCCATATGCTCTGGAGATTATATCAAATTGTTTATTACATCAAATATAGGAAATGTGCAAGGAACATGACAATTTATCAAAATTCAAGATCTAATAAAGAAAATAATTCAAACAAATTTTCAAATTAGCGAGTTTTTGGTTCCCGAATATCCAACTGACCAATTAATTCTTTATAACGTACTCTATTTTACTTTAACAAATAAACCAGTAGACATTGACGTTTTCCCAGAATTTTCTGCAAACCTCTCTGAGATAAATAGTCTTTTCTATGCAATTCCAAATGTGCCTTTATTTCACTTTGAACACCCACTTGCTTCCAATGGCTTGCGGGAACCGGAACTAGATCCCAAGTGCCATTTTTGAATTAGATCCATGCCCTTTTCTTCATCATCAAGAACTGGCATAGCTTGTGGTGCTTGAAAAGTGCAATCCTCTAGTGGTTTCCAACATAAAAATTGGTTCGCCTCATACCTACTTTGATTAAATGTGTCAAAATGACGACCTTGGGGAATCTTTCCTGACAAATAGTTTGAAGCCAGAGACAGATAAGCTAACGAGTCAAGTTCTTGTAACTCTGAAGGAATTATCTCACTCAATTGATTATGGGAGAGATCCAAGCCTTCCAATTCATGGAGGAAATGGAATGATGAAGGAATGGTGCCCATTAAATCATTGTAAGACAAGTTCAAGGAATGTAGCCCCCTGAGAAACCCCATCGCCACTGGGATAAAACCATTGAACGCATTCATTGAGAGATCGATTGTAGCTATCTTGGAAAGAGGAATGCTAATGTAACTAGTTGTTCAACCTTTTGTTGTTATTTCCACAACAACCTCTTCAAGCGAAGAGTTCTTACTATCCATATCACTTTCTATCCATGGGATAATTTCGCTCAGACAGGGATTGAACCTGATAACTTGCTGCTAGAGAGATCCAAAATCCGCAAGTTATGCATTTGGCACATTTCATTGGGTATGGGACCCTCAAAGACATTGTTTCGCATGATAAGCAATTCCATGTTTGGAGCAGATGTGAACCACTTCAACCAGCTATTGATGCTACCATACACGTTATTGTATCCTGTGTAGAACTTCCAATGACAGATTGATCAATAGTCCTTAGTCCAAACGCATCATCTCCCCAAGTAGCCTATTATTAGCTAATTTCAAGATTTTTAATGAACGGTAGTCCGTAAATAGATTTGGAGGTACTGCACCTGTAAGTATGTTATGAGATAGATCCAAGGTCAATAAGAAGGTATTGTTACAATGAGATCAAAGGATGTCGTCCTCTAGATTATTGCCAGACAATGAAATATTCCCAAGGAATGGGAAGAGAGTACTCATATCAGGAGGAAGAGGCCTGCTAATATTGTTATTAGAGATGTCAATGGAGAGAATGTTTGCAGGGTGGGAAGGGCTCGAAAAATCACCATCAAGGGAGTTGTTAGTCAATTCTACATGCCTTGCATTCTCCAATAACGAATTTGGAATGCTTCCTTTTGAGTCCACTGAATGAGAGATACATCCCTGACGAAATTGATTATCGTGGAGGCGTAAGACTTAAAGATTTGTTAACCCACAAAGACTTGCAAGGATGAGAGAATGGAGGTTAGATTAAAATAAAAAAATCCTTATGGAAATCCAACTCGTTGATTGTAATCAACCTATATAATAGACTATTAGATAACACTTGATTGTAATCAACCTATGTAAGAGTCTATTATGATGGGGTTTTCCTCCTTAGTTCAGATGAGAGGTTGTGCAGCGCGGACGTCTTAAATCTTGTTGGACTGCGCTGCTCGACCGGTCGAGGGTCGCTCGACTCAAAGTCCAGCAAGCCATGATTTTGGCCTCGACCAGTCGAGGGCCTGACTCGACCAGTTGAGGGTCCGCTCGACCAGTTGAGGCCCTGGCTCGACTAGTCGAGGGTTACGCAGATTCAGTCCGGATTTGGTGTGGACTACGTAAATTTGAGGCGGTTTTCGCAGAAGTATGGAAAAGAGTTTCTTAAACTATAAATAGGGGTTTCTAGGGCATTGAGAAGGCTTTCTAAAGCTATTGTGTTAAGGTGTTTTCATGGCCAAGGTGAGGGAGAGAAAGAGAAGAGAGAGAGAGAGAGAGAGAGAGAGAGAGAGAGAGAGCTTGTGGAAGGGAGGATTCTGCTCGTAGAGGTGATCTACTGTGCAGTCAACGTCTCAGCGCTTCTACGTTCTCGTGATTTGTGAGATCTCTCCATTTTTCATTATTCTCTTATTGTTCATCCGCTCCAGCGTGAGCGAAGAAGGTTTGATCCAAGCGGTGTGTGCTTGTGATCGGTTGTAACGTTCTACTTCATGGTGGATTGTTGCTCTAGACTAGGTCCCGTGGTTTTTACTTCTTCGAGGGTTTTCCACTTAAAATCTCTTGTGTCGTATGGTTTGTGCTTTGATTTATTTTATTGCTTTATTATAACCCATAATTCTGGTGTTTTGGGAGGCAAGATCCTAAGGTTTTTGTGCAACGCTCTCAACAAAGTGGTATCAGAGCATTCGGGTTGGTTGAACGGAGTGGGATCAGTTCTGAATTATGGAAAGTGGCTCATCAAGGATGATCATTCTCAATGGTTCTAACTGGACCATATGGAAGGCTAAGATGGAAGACTTGCTTTATTGCAAGGCCTTGTATGCTCCAATTCTAGGCATATCAGCAAAGACAAAGGATATGTTAGATGATGATTGAAAGAAGTTGGACCGGAAGGTGGTGGGGTCTATTAGACAATGGCTGAACGATTCCGTATTCCACCATGTATTTAAGGAGACCTCAGCCGCTAGCCTATGACTGAAATTGCAAGGGTTGTATGAGAGGAAGACAACCGACAATAAGATTTTTCTGATAAGACGACTTGTGAATCTCAAGTTCAAAGATGGTGGTTCTGTGGCTGAACACATGAATGAGGTCAGCAACATATTGAACCAGCTCTCCGCTATGAAGATGGTCCTAGACAATGAATTACAGGCTTTGTTATTGCTTAGTTCATTCCCTAACAGTTGAGAGACATTGGTGGTGTCTCTGAGTAACTCCACGCCAGACAGAAAGATGTTTATGGAACATGTAACATATACCCAAAGATTTCTTCACAAGCTACAAGTCAGGTGACTATGGGACCGTGAAGATGGAAAATTCTGTCATATCAAAGATCGTAGGGGTCGGTGATATTTGTGTGAAGACCGACGTGGGCTGTACATTGGTTCTCAGAGATGTGAGGCACATTCCAGACCTTCGCCTCAACTTGATGTCTATGGGAAGGTTGGATGATGATGGTTATGAAAACCGATTTGTTGGTAGGCGTTGGAAGCTCATTAAGGGTTCGTTGATCGCAGTCAGAGGCAAGAAGTGTTGCACCCTTTACAAGGCAAGTGTCAGTGTGTGCAAGGGTGGGTTGAATGCAGCGAAAGATTCAGCTACTGACATGTGGTACAGGCGTCTAGGCCACATGAGTGAAAAATGGCTTCAGTTACTAGCAAAGAAGCCGCTCCTTCCAGACGTGACAGGTATACCTCTCAAAACCTGTATTGACTGTTTATCAGGGAAACAACATAGAGTTTCATTTGTTAAATCTGCTTCTCATGTTAATAAAATGCATGCATTATATTTAGTTTATTCTGATGTTTGTGGTCCTATGAGGACAAAAACCTTAGGCGGGGCATTGTATTTTGTCACTTTTATAGATGATACATCTAGAAGGGTCTGGGTTTATGCTTTGAAATCTAAGGACGAGGTCTTTGGTGTATTTAAAATGTTTCATGCTATGATTGAGAGAGAGATAGGTAGATCATTAAAGTACATCCGCACTGACAATGGTGGTGAATACATTGGTGACTTCCATGAATATTGAAGTCCCTAAGTATACGGCATGAACAGACGGTTCCTAAGACCCCCCAACATAATGGTATGGCTGAGCGAATGAATCGCACCATTGTAGAGAGAATCAGATGCATGTTATCCCATGCAAAGTTTTCCAAGATGTTCTGGGGAGAAGCAATGCACACGGTAGTGTATTTGATAAACAGGTCTCCATCAACCCCGTTGAATGGAGAAGTACCTAAGAAGGTGTGGACTGGACAAGATTCATTGTACAGTCATCTCAGGGTGTTTGGATGCAGGGCATCCGTTCACGTACCAAAGGATAAGAGGTCCAAACTTGATACGAAGATCAGGCAATGTATGTTCTTGGAGTACGGTGATGAAAAGTTCGGCTACAAATTGTGGGATCCGACCGAGAAGAAGCTCGTCAGGAGCAGAGATGTGGTTTTCTTTGAAGATCAATGTATAGAAGACATTTGTAACCCAGAGAAGACCCAGCCTAGTTCAAGTGAGCCAGAGGACATGGATCCGGTTATTCCTCTTGTGGTGTCTGATGACGGGGGAGTACAACAAGGTGCAAGGACGAGGGAGTTCATATTGAAGATGGACCGGGGGAGCAGCCCCCACTTGATCCACCTGTTGAGCCACAAGTGAGAAGGTCATTTAGGGACAGACATCCATCTAAGAAGTACTCACCGCATGAGTACATTATGTTGACTGATGGGGGAGAGCCAGAAGATTATTCTGAGGCCCTAGCCGACGAGCATAAGGGGGAGTGGTTGAAAGTTATGCAAGAGGAGATGAAATCCTTGCATAAGAATCACACTTATGATGTTATGAAATTGCCTAAGGACAAGAAAACTCTGAGTAACAAGTGGGTGTTCAGAAAGAAGGTTGAGTAGAAGAATTCACAAACGAGGTTCAAGGCTAGACTTGTCGTGAAAGGGTTTGGTCAGAGGAAAGGTATAGACTTCGACGAGATATTTTAACCAGTGGTGAAGATTGTATCCATCAGGTGTTGCTTGGTTGGCGGCTAGCATGGATCTGGAGATAGAGTAGTTAGATGTTAAAACTGTCTTTTTCCATGGTCACCTAGAAGAAGAGATCTATATGCACCGACCAGAGGGGTTCGAAGTCAAGGGCAAAGAGCATATAATGTGTATGCTGAGGAAGAGCTTGTATGGGCTGAAATAAACTCCAAGGCAATAGTACAAGAAGTTCGACTCGTTCATGTTAAAGCATGGATATGACTGAACGGAGTTAGACCACTATGTGTTCACGCGCAAGTTCTCAGATGGTGATTTCTTAGTTATTTTGTTATATGTTGATGACATGCTCATCATGGGTAAAGACATCAAGAAGATTGATAGACTAAAACAGGAGTTGGACAAGTCGTTTGTGATGAAAGACTTGGGCCCAGCTAAATAGATCCTAAGAATGGAGATAATCCGTGACAGAAGCAGCAGAAAGTTTTGGTTGTCACAAGAGCAGTATATTGAGAAGTCCTGGAGTGGTTCAATATGAATACAACGAAGCTGGTCAGTACTCTACTAGTTGGTCACTTCAAATTGAGCGACAAGCAGTGTCCAAAGACGAAGACAGAGGTAGATGAGATAAGGAAGATACCCTACGCATCAGCGGTAGGAAATTTGATGTATGTTATGGTGTGTACGCGCCTAGACATAACATATGTGGTTGGTGTTGTCAGCCGGTATCTTGTCAATCCTAGTAAAGAACATTGGGCAGCGGTAAAATGGATACTATGGTATCTAAGGGCTCATCTAGGTTGAGCCTATGCTATGGTGACGGAAAACCTGTGTTAGAAGGTTACACAGATGCAGATATGGTAGGTGACATGACTCAAGGAAGTCTACATTGGGGTTCATGTTCACGTTTGCAAGGGGAGCGGTCTCTTGGCAGAGCAAGCTACGGAAGGTCGTAGCATTATCGACAACAGAGGCCGAGTACATTGCGGTCACAGAGGCACGTAAAGAGATGTTTTGGATAAAGAGGTTCCTACAGGAACTTAACCTAAAGCAGGAGCAGCACGTGGTTTATTGCGATAGTCAAAGTGCTATACACTTGAGCAAGAATCCAAGTCAGCACTCCAAGTCGAAGCACATAAAGATTGGGTATCACTGGATCAAAGATACTTTGGAACAGAAGGTGTTACAGCTTGAGAAGGACCACACGGACGATTATGGGTTAGACATGATGACCAAGGTATTGCTCAAAGGCAAGTTAGAGGTTTGTAGAAACCTGGCTGGCTTGAAGAAGGCGAATTCCTCCTGAATTGGAAAGGGGGAGATTCGATGGAGTTTTCTTCTTCAGTTCAGAGGAGAGGTTGTGTAGCGTAGATGTCCTAAATCTTGCTTGACCGCGCTGCTCGACCCATCGAAGGGGCCTGCTTGATCAGTCGAGGGTCGTTCGATTCAAAGTCCAGCAAGTCATGATTTTTGGCCTCGACCAGTCGAGGGCCTGGCTCGACCAGTCGAGGGTTCGCCAATCGAGGGTTACGCAGATTCAGTCTGAATTTGGTGCGGACTGTGTAAATTTGAGGTGGTTTTCGCAGAGGTGCAGAAAGGAATTTCCTAAACTATAAATAGGAGTCCCTAGGATTTTTCTAGGGCATTGAGAAGGCTTTCTAAAGCTATTATGCTAAGGTATTTTTACGGCCAAGGTGAGAGAGAGAGAGAGAGAAAGCTTGTGGAAGGGAGGATTCTGCTCGTAGAGGTGATCTATTGCGCAGTCGACATCTCAGCGCTTCTACGTCGTCATGATTGGTGATATCTCTCCGTTTTTCATTATTCTCTTATTGTTCATCCGCTCCTGCGTGAGCGAAGAAGGTTTGATTCAAGCGGCGTGTGCTTGTGATCGGTTGTAATGTTCTACTTCATAGTAGATTGTTGCTCTGGACTAAGTCCCGTGGTCTTTACCTCTTCGAGGGTTTTCCACTTAAAATCTCTTGTGTCGTGTGGTTTGTGTTTTGATTTATTTCATTGCTTTATTATATCCTATAATTCTGGTGTTTTGGGAGGTGAGATCTTAAGGTTTTTGTGCAACGCTCCCAACATATTACACTGTGCTTGAGGGATTTTTGTACTCTCATTGCCGGTCCCCAGCCAGGATAAAAGAGGGTTGCGTCAAGTTGGTAGCCAATGTAAAACTTATGCCATAACTTTCATGATGAATCTGAACAATAGAAATAAGATTCATGTAGCTGACCACAATTAACTGGGATAAGGCTTATATGATGATATTGATCCTTTTGGAAATCAAATATTAGTCATGACTCATTAGAAAAGTTTGAGGCAGACTCTAATCCAAAGCTTTGGATCATGAAGGGGTGTTTGTTACCATAAACATGTCAGATGGCAGGTGGGATGGTGAATCCTGATCATCATGGTTGAAGATTGCACAAAAAATTACATTTTAAACAACGGCTTTTCTGTCGAGAGTATACCATAAACAATTTTCATTCATTGTCCATTTTGAAGCCACTATTCATTTGGCTAGGATTGTCCTTTCATGTGATTTACAACCATAGGCCATCCACAGATAGGACCTAATAGATGAATGGCATGTATCCACCACCCCAACTAATATATCTCAATTAATGGGCCACTATCTCCCCTGCTTAATATAGAGTAACAAAAGAAAAAACCTCCACAATGGTTGATTTTGCTACTATTTCATTATCTTTCACTGTTATAGCTGCTTCGTTAAAGCATGACAAATTTACAAGTCACAACGGAGACCCACCTTATCTTGAATTGCCATGGAGAATATTTCTCTGAACTGGTTGTTCGACAAATCCAAGAAATGAAGTTGAGGTAAGTTGCTCAAACAGGGAGGAATGCTTCCATGGTGAAGTAGATTACCATGGAGGTCTAGGATTTGAAGATTTGTTAACCCACAAAGACTTGCAACGATGACAGAATGGAGGTTAGATTAAAATCAGACATCCTTTTAAAAATCCAACACTAGTTTTGAGAAAACTTTGAGATCCCGAGATTATTCTGTTGAGAAAAAAAGTCTTAAATCTGTTTTTTGGGTATCGTTCGACTGGTCGTGGGTCAGCCACGATTGGTCGTAGGAGCTGGTTGACAGGTCGTAGCCCGTTCGACTCAAAGTCCAGCGGCTATGTTTTTCATGTCCGGACCGCCTTCGACCAGTCGTAGGGTTTGTTCAACCAGTCGTAGCTTCGACTAGTCGTAGTTCCCATTCAACTAGTAGTAGGTTACGCAAATTTGTTCCGCGATTTTGCGGATTGCGGAAATCTGTGTCCTTTCGCAACTAGGATGCAGAAGGGAAGTTGCCTAAACTATAAATAGGTGTTCCTAGGGTTTTTCTAGGAAATGAAAAAGTATTCTAAGGGTTTCCAAAAGGGTGTAGCAAGGGTTAGATTCGAGGTTGTTCAAATCGGGTAAGTTCTCTCTCTTTGTAATTTCTATTTTTCATAGTGGAGATCGTCGCTTTGTGCCGTGGTTTTTTCCCGAAAGGGTTTTCCACGTTAAATCTGTGTTCTCTTGTATGTGCTTGGTGCCATTGAATTGTTATCCTAGATCTAGATCTGTGTGATTCCGCAGGCCAAAATCCCCAACAACTGGTATCAAAGCTTGAGTTCGGTTGGGGCACAGATATGAATCTGAGGAACTAGTAATAATGGCGAGCACCAGGTATGATATTGAGAAGTACTCAGGGAAAAATAATTTTGAGTTATGGAAGATCAAGATGATGAGTTTCTTAATCAAGCAAGGCGAAGATGGTGCTCTTGAGGAGCGAAAGTCTATTATGAAAGATGATGAATGAAATACTCTTGATAAGAAGGCATTATCATCGATCCGTTTATGTCTCACGGATGAAGTTCTCTACAATGTCATGAGGGAGAAAACTGCGGCTAAGTTATGGGCGAAGTTAGAGGATGTCTATGCGAAAAAATTCTCTGAAAATCGTCTGCACTTGAAGCGGCAGTGGTATAACTTCAAGATGACAGAGGGTGGAGATCTAGAGGCTCACATCAGCAACTTTAATAAATTAGTCTGCAAATTGCTGGATATGGAGGAAGTGATGAAAGATGAAGAACAAGCATGTATGTTACTGAATTCTCTTTCAGCGTCATATGAGTCATTCAAGGACACTATGTGCAGCATGAATAAAACCCTGAGTGTCGACACCGTTATCTCAGCCCTTCAAGGGAAGGCTATGAGATAGCTAAATGGCGACATGAGGACATCTTCTGATGCACTATTTACAGTGGATAGGAATTCTGGACAAGGTACAGGTTCTTCAGGTTATAGATCCAAATCTAAGGGCAAGGGCAAAGGAAATGTCACGCCCCAAACCCGGGAACGGACAACTTCCGTGATGCCCCAAATCCGGCACTCGACTTCCATACACCAAGTCCCGAGTTCGGTATACCACAAGGAAGATTTTTGACTGAATTATATATATATATAATAATAATAATAATAATAATAATACCTGAGCATAAAGATCCATGATCAAATTACCAAGTGACATTTTCCAATAGAAATGCTGATGGTTACAAGTACAATGCTTTCCAAAAGGTACACAACGTCAATATTGCCAAATCAAAAAATAGATGCAATACATCGAGAAGGCAAAGTCTTCCAAGCTACTCCAGCCCTGAAAAAAAATGGGAAATAGGAGGCTTAGGCAAAAGCCTAGTGAGTACACACGTGTGTGTAGTGTGTCCTACAGGCAAGCAAGATAAATATGTTACAAGGAAATCATATATGTGAAAGGCATGTAGCACGTAAAATATGATGTCAATGTCAATGCAATGCATATGCATCATAGTAATACTCCAAGTCAATACTACCAACATCACCGAGTCATATTTTCATTTCTCCTATGCCACAACCATAACCGTATTACGTGCATCCGTAATCACATCATCTTCATCATATTGTCATGCCATAATTATACAATATCAGAAATACTGACAAGTCCATGAGTCAAACAATATTAGAATACGCAATACAGATCAACTATACAAATGAGGAACAATATTAGAATACGTGATACAGATCAACTATACAAATGAAGAGTCATAAAGAGTCGAATATCAGATGTTGTATCTAAACCATATAAATGCAGAAACACAGGTAACCCAAAATGCCATATGCCGCGGATGTAATGAAATATGCGGTGTGAATGGAATGACTATATTGGAGTGTGAAGTCGGGATGATAATACGTAGTATCGCAGGCTATGGGGTCCATCACAAGGAACTTATATCCAAACCAGTCTCATACCTAAATTTAGATAGTCAGACTCAATGTGATAAACTCCTGATCTCAGGTTAGTCACGCGCCCCAACCGAAATCCTAGCCATTGCGAAGGTACACGTATAAATAGTTGCGCACCACCAGCCCGAGTGGATAGTGAATGAATGAATGAATGATTATGCAACTCCTGCTCAATAAATCCACATATCAGTACAGTTCCTCTCTGGAATCATCACCGGGGTCTATTACACTCTACATCAGTTTGCCACCCCTATCCGAGCGCACAACTGGGTAAGTGGAAGAGACCTCACTATCCGCCTGCCAATATCGGGCCCGACTCGTCGATAGCTGACCCATTCCTCAAGCTGGTCAAACTCAACTTAGATAATGCCCCCTCACTCAGGCGGGTAAGGTCACACCCTCTCCCAACTGACCACAACATAGTGGGAGACGCGGCCTACTGGTATACGGCCCTCATGCGCTCATATATATCCACTCGGTCTCGACGTTGGGACGTCTCCTGGCCACGGAGGTTTAGGGATTTTCACCCAGGGACATCTATGGCGCCCGTATGCTAGAACCAAACATTTCCGGTGTCCCATTTGGCCATCCACGATATGCCTGTGGAGGCTACGGCCCTGATGTTGTTAGGGTGTACAGTAATCATAATGCAAGATGCATGAGTCATACAATTCAGTCATACAACAATCCGGCGCATACCGTGTACTCATGTAAGACAATCTTCACCTATTAGGGAGTCTCATAATCGTCATGCCCAATGACATATGCAATGGTCAACCACCTCTCATAAAAAACATGCAGATGCTGCGTATGAGCATGTATCATGATGCTATGTTATCACATACTCATAATCGGCATCGACCATCAGAATCGGCGAGAATGGGCCTAAGAAGGCCTAAGGGAAGGTCACAATGTGGACATTCAACCATCATTACCCGTCAATGTGGACATTTAACTAACATTGCTCCCAAGGAGTGGCCCACACAAACATCAATACATACATCATGGCAAAATCACACATCACATTGGTCCTCATATACATCGCTTGGGTCTCACACAAGGGCCACACATTCATCGCATTGGGCCTCACTCATGGGCTGCATATACATCACATTGGGCTGTATCATATGGGCCTTACACATCGCAATGGGCCTCGGCACATGGGTCATAAATACACCACATCAGGCTTCACAACCCATGGGCTTCAAATACACAATAGGTGGGCCCTACACATGGGCCTCAAATACATCACAATGAGCCACAACTTATGGGCCTAAAATATATCTCAATGAGCCACACCCATGGGTCTTAAATACATTACATTGGACCTCGCTCATGGGCCTCGAATACATTGCAAGTGGCCTCAAATCTATTTCATAGGTAGGCCACATACCTGGACCTAATACACATCACAATGGGCTACGACATATGGGCTGAAAATACATCTCATTGGGCCTTATCAAATGGGCCAGAAATACATCACAATAGGTCTTGTTCATAGGCCCCGAATATGTCACAATGGGCCTCGCTTATGGACCTCATGTACGTCACAATGGGCCGCAATACACGGGCTGAAAAATACATCTCATTGGACTTTACCAAATGGGCCAGGAATATATCACAATGAGCCTTACCAAATGGGTCGGAAATACATCAAGTGGGCCGCATCATATGGGCCTAATATACATCACAATGGGCTCCAACCCATGGGCCTAATACATCACGGTGGGCCTTAAATACCTTATAATGGGGTGGCCCAACAACTAGTCCAACACTTTTCTGAAGTTGGGCCCCAACCATGAATATAAGACTCTTACATTGAGGCGAGTCCACGACCCAACCCAATACACATGGTGGGCCCACAGATAGATGACCATTCGGACAATCGTGCAGTCTCAAGAAGGTTTCAATGGTGTAGCCCATATGAGTTTGAATCTGCTTCAGCTAAGGCCCATGCCCAATGAGCGGGTTCACTGGCAAGACGGGCCACATCACAAATGAGCTGAAGAGAATGGACAGCGGAATGAAGCATTCATTAGGGTGTGGTCCACTCGTCCAAGGAGTGTGGACGAATCCCACAACCACGTTGGATCTCCAGCACTAGAGGCTTTGACTCCATTCTTCTTATTATTATTACTATTATATTATTATTATTATTTATTTTTATTTGTATTATATATATATAAGCAGGTTTGGATGACCTTGGGTGGCAAATGAGCATCATGATTGGCTCAGGGATGTTTGAATGGTGGTGGCCCCTGATCACTGTCTTGTATGGTATGGCCCACCTGAGGTTTGCATCAGGTCCGCCCTTTGGATTTCATCCTAAAATGACTTGGAGAATGGAATCGAAGGCTTGGATGACAAGTACATAATGGTAGGCCCATAAGAGAATTTCAATGGTTAAGAGTTCAATGCCATGTTTTCTGTGTGGTGTGCCCATCCTAGCCGTAGATCTATGTTGATCTTGGGACTATCACCTAACATGAGCAGGCCATACATCTTGGCAGTATGGATAATACACATATAATCAAGGTGGATCCCACAGAAACTCGCTGACGTCCACAGCTATATAGCTGGTGAGAAGACACTCCAGCCAACCCGCATACACAGAGGTGGGTCCCACGTGGGGCCCACCATAATGTTTATTTTCCATCCAATCTGATCACAAGGTCACAAATACCTGAATTAATAGGAAAAACAAATTTCATATGGATCCAAAACTTCTGTGGCCCAAAAGGGTTTCAATGGTGGACGTTCAATCTCCACTGATTTCTGTCATGGCCCACCTGATAGACAGCGTGGATGTAAAATAAATACATCAATGGTGGGTCCCACCGTCCAGCCATCTGGACGGTGTGGATAAGACCCAAACACCACGGTGGCCCTCACAGCAAGTGCTTTTGTATTAAGCATGTCTTCACATGATTTAAGATGGTGTGGGCCACCTAAGTGCTTTGAACGGCGGATGTTTGGGCTGACCTGCTGATTAAATGGGACCAATCAAATACACGGTGTAGATGCTCGACCTGCATCAAGTGGGGCCTATGATGGGCCCACTGTCCCTGCCAAACGCAAGCAGCAGGACGCTGCTTGCTGCAGCGTCCAGAGGACGCTGACAGCAACAGCGTCCAGCACCCCTTTGCAAATTTTATTTTTATTTTTTTCATATGTAGGGCTAATATCAAGATGATCCAGTCCATCTGTTGGATTCTATGGAACGTGACAGACCCAAAAGCCCAATATTCAGCATTTTTTTGATGTACAAAAACACCACAACGAGCCCTAACAATTTATCACTATTAAATTAACCTTTTAATGGTGTGCTCTATCAAAGATTTGGATTAGCTTCAATTTTCGGCTCAAGGCCTAAATTAGCAAATCAATCAGATGGACGGTGTGGATGCAACACATATACTATGGTGATGCCAAGGTGGGCCGACCAACCCATTGGGGCAAAAGAGATGGGAGAGGAATTAACGTCCCTGCTCTGAATGTACGTCAGGGAAGACATCAAGATATATTTATTTATTTGTTTGTTTTATTTCTTTTTATTTATTTTATTTTATTTTATTTATTTTAAACAAACAGCAAAGTGGGTTCCCATGGCTCCAACGGTGGTGCCACTGTCCCTACTGTATTTTTATTTATTTATTTATTTTTTTTAAGTGTGGTCCACCTGAGCCTTGGATTGGGTTGGTTTGGCAGTGCGTGTCACCTAAAATGATCAGGGAAAAATGGATGGACGGCTTGGATCTAACACATACATCACGGTAGGTAACGGTGGCCCCAAAATTCCCTTGGCCAAAAAGAGTGCTCGGGTCATCCTT